>NIJG01000023.1:974312-991784 GCA_002201625.1 Euglossa dilemma | reverse complement strand
CGTGCAGAGACGCGCGACAAGGCTGCTCTTGCTCGGTTATCTCTCGGTTCGCGCGATTTTTTTGATAACCGCCAATGAATTACGGCCACTCGTTCCTTCGCCTTCTAATTTATTGCGTTTTCCTCGAGATCTGATAGCGCGAAAGGGTTCCCGGAACTCTTATCAGCCGCTCGAGCCGTGGATCAATCGATGAAAAACGCGACGTCGAGTTACTGCAACTGGCTGGAAAATATATATTTTCATTTTATTATTCCAACTTTACTCGAGCGCTCGACACGACAATGTGTTCGCTTATTAAAGGGTTTGAAATTTTCAAGGCGATTAACTGAACTTGTTAAAGAAACGTGTTCTGGAAATAAGATAAATCGATGCATTCGATGATACGTATTTCTTATCCGATCTAATTGTAAATTTCGTGACTGTGTTTGAGAGAAATTAAAAGGAAAGGCGAATAAATAAACGACGGAGAATTTACGGCTGATTTTTCTTATCTCTAGTTTCATTTGGTATTCGAAGCCGGAGGTTTCCTCGAGGATTTTCGGTGTAGTTCGAAGGCTTAGTATATTATGCCGTGGTATTAATATACGTCGTATTAGGTGTACAGCATAATCCTGCGTGCAAACACGCGATGCACGAACGTCATTTCCCGCATAAATTTTTCGTGCTCAGATGAGATGCCAGATAGAGGCGTGGGTCGCTTGGGTAAACTAGGGTCGGGACTATTTGTCGAGTTTTCCCTTTGTGCTCGAACACTCGAATATCTGTGCCGCTTCGGCTCATTTTATTCCATGCTTCTGTTATTCTCGATACTCAAGTAACGAGAATACGAATTTTCTTCCTAATTACGCAGATTAATCGGATTTCTAAGTTTGAGATTACAAAAATTCGCGATATAACGTGCATGGAAAATGGAGAAGATACATCATTCTAGCTAGTTTCTTAAATTTTCCGTGACGAGAATACCATGGTCCACCGTTTCATAATTTTCATCGTCTTCTCCGATTTCCACGTTATCGCGTCGCAGTCACGTACAAACGAATTGTCGGTAGATAAGCGTAGAAATATATACTTTAACATTACCACTGTCTTCGCGTTAATCAGCAAAGCGATTTTAATTAAACTGCGATTAATTTCCCAGTTTCGTTGTACCGAATAAATCTTCAACAGCGTAATTTAACTCGATTTCAAACAGATATTCAAACAAGCGTCTAAGGCGAGCCTCGAATCTGAAAATTCTCTACGAAACCGCAATCTATCCACTAGAACGTCTCTTAATCTGCCGATACTTCCGGCCTACGAGATATTCCCCGTTATCTACCACGTAGGCCGCGGTGCAGCGCACGGAAAATAGCGATTATCTTCACGGAACAAGAGCAGCTGATTCAAACTTTTACTCGAGAAAGAAATTAGCGGCGAGCACAGCGTATTACGTTCTAAACCGAACATTCTCCGGCATATTGCTTCACGCTACGACGACTTGTTTACTATGTCTCGCCATGTAGCCACGTGTGAATTTGCCAGGGAAGAAAGAGCGCTCTCTCGTCGGAGGAAAAGAAAGCGAGACAAAGAGAGAAAGAAACCATCTAGGAACTTCTCCATATAGAACAAAATAGTACTATACTCTCCTGCGACAGAGAGGAGAAAAAGAAAAAAGGAGTCAGAATCGTAGCTGGTGTGAATTTTTCGTCGAAAATATACCGCTACGTTTGAAGGAAAAAGACGAAGGAAACGGAGCAAAAAAAAGCCAAGGCAAAGAGAGAAAGAGAGAACCATCTACGAACTTCTCCATATAGAAAAAAATAGTACTATGCTCTCTTGCGACACAGAGAAGAAAAGAAAAGAGTCAGAATCATACTTGGTGCGAATTTTTCGATGAAAATATACCACTACTTTCGAACGAAAAGGACGAAGGCAACGGAGGAAAAGAAAGCAAGACAAAGAGAGAAAAAGAGAACCATCTAGGAACTTCTCCATATAGAAAAATAGTACTGTGCTCTCCTGCGACACAGAGGAGAAAAAGAAAAAAAGGAGTCAGAATCGTAGTTGGTGTGAATTTTTCGACGAAAATATACCACTACGTTCGAAGGAAAAGGACGAAAGCAACGGAGGGTAGAAAAAGAAAGCAAGACAGAGAAATAAAGAGAGAATTATCTAGGAACTTCTCAATATAGAAAAAAAATAGTACTATGCTCTCCTGCAACACAGAGGAGAAAAGCAGAAAGGAGTCAGAATTGCGTACTCGGTGCAAATTTTTCGACAAAAATATACCACAACGTTCGAAGAAAAAGGACGAAAGCATAGAAGGGAAAGTTGGAAGCAGATCACGCGCGAATTCTTAAAAAAATAAAATAGTATTTCTGCTGCGAGAGAAAGTGAGAAAAGGCGAAGAGAGAGGGAGATAAAGCTAGAATCGGGCTAGAGCCGTGACGCAGGGCCGTCTGCACAAAGGCAGGTGGGTCCATAATTCCGCTTCCACCTGATGCTCCCCCTGCTTCCGTCTCGTGGCACACCGACCGTAAATTTACGATTCTGCCCGTCTGGGGCGTGACTGACTGCCTCAACTGTCTATTCGTGAAACGTACCGATAGTTCCTCGGCCAATTAAAACTAATTGTTATTATTACTCTGTATCCTTGACCCTGGACGCGAGGTGGTGAACGGCGCAGGGTGCCCGGTCGTGCGACGCCGTTCGGTAGAAGAATTTTAATTGTACCGATTGTTTCACGGTGCTTTGGCGACGTTAATGCCCGTGCGAGCGCACGCGTGAACGCGCGTGTGTAAATATCGCGAGACCGGCAATTATTCTTCCTCCGGCCTGTCCCGTTGTCATACTTATCATTCCTTCGCTGTAAACGTCCGCCGAGGGCCCTAATCGTAATTTTCGGCAGGAAGTTGCGGTTACGGCCGAGGTATGTCGCGTCGTTTCGCTAACCCACATTCCCCAGTTCGAAAAGGTAACATCTCGTTGTTCGCCAAGCCTGAATTTATACTTCCAAACACTTGCATACGTACATAAAAATATTTCATCGTGTCAGGAGTCTATGTAGCAATGGTATTTGTTTCCTTCTAAGGACAAGGATATTCTACTAGCCCGAATCCAAACCATATTTCATTCCTCTTCCAGAGGAAAGTACTCGTGACACGAACACGCGCTGCGAAATATCAAAAAAACACTCGCAAAGCATACACGTACGAAGTTTATCAGATATCTGCTAAACATAAGAAGCGAACCGAATAATGCCTAATCACCTGCGCTCGATCAGGCTTCAGTCACGTTCCTCTCGAGGTAATGTCGAAAGACAGAATGGGATGAAAAATTCGTTGATCGGAGAGTCGAAATTGCCGTTTAACCGCGTGTCGGTGAGCACGAAAGGTCCTTCGAAGGGCCAGCGCGGTTTCCGTGCGATACCGCGATCGCGTTCGCCGGAAATGTTTCGGATTTCGTGCCTCGGCCTGCTCCTGGAATTATTAATCACCCTCTGGCGTGCATTACGGCATCGCGGCTCCATTGTTCGGGCGACGGAACACGGCCGGGAGGAAAGGGGAGAGAAAAGGGGGGAAAAAGGAAGAGAACGAGAGGAAGACGAGGCTCGCGGAGAGGCCGGCCTGAACCTGGAAGCGGAGTCTGAATAAACCGCGCGACCATGCGGCCGTACTTCCNTCGCGGAGAGGCCGGCCTGAACCTGGAAGCGGAGTCTGAATGAACCGCGCGACCATGCGGCCGTACTTCCGGTTTATTCGCCCCTCCGAAAGGCGTTCCGCAGCCGCTTTCAACGCGCTGTTTCTATCGTTCCGGCAGGATTTAATTTGGATAACAAATGATAGACACCGGCACGTTCTAGCCTCCATTTGTCAGAACGCTCCCGACAATCGGTTTTTCCGCCGACTCGCGTTCCACCTTTATAATGGAAACGACGTTTTCCTCGGAAAAATCCTACACAGTTCTGACGAATCCCCCTGTCGGTTGTACTCCGAGCGTGTCCCCCCTTTTTTGCGGTTTTGATAAATTCCCCGGCCCTGCTCGCCGGTCAACTTCGGGCTTTTTCCATCGTTTTTTTAAAATTCCGACATTTCCACGTGACACCGCGGGTATTTTCGTTGGACCAAGTACCGCGATATCGATTCTACGCTTTTTGCGCGACCAGTTGTTTCACTCGGAGCTGTCAGTGCTCGGTATGCTCGTTCCACGCAAGTTTCTGATATTTTATCGTCCTTCTAAAGTTGTCCTAACGAAACTACGTTGCGAAATCGTCTTAATGGGAAGCAGGAGACCCACGGTTATTCTTCTCTCGCTTTTCGTCGGTCGTTTCAAGGATTCGCTTCGGAATAGTCGCGTATTTATTAGGTTTAATTACACGAAGGTTTTTCCCGGCGGTCGCGCGAAAGCACACCGGGTTCCGGCAGATACATACGCTTATGGAAATCCGGCCGTTTTGCATGCGTATCCACGCACATGGACGCACGCGAGTAAATACATAGGGATGAGCGGGCGAATCGATAGCAAGCCTTTACCGAGAAAACGCCGAAAAGTCCATCAATCATTTCGCGGGCTGCCGGAATCGCGTACCAAGACTCTCCGTGTCTCGCGTGTACACGAGCAGGAGAAAGAGAGAGGAAGAGAGAGAGAGAGACAGAAAGGTAGACTCACTCGGAGGTAATTTATTTACGCCTCGCGACGAGAATCGATTAATTCGAGGGTCGGAGGGGGTGGATGACAATGCAAATGAAGGAAGTGCGAAGTCTCGTTTCCTATGGACTTCATTAAGCCGATGAATCGTGCTACGTCGCGACGACTCTGATTCCAAATGGGGTAATTTGTTTATGAAAGTGGACTTTGATTACCGCGAGGGAGTATCGGGCAAGGAGCACGAAGAACGCCGCGCAAACTTGCGATAACTAGAGCTTTGTTCGCAGCGTTACGCAAATTTTCCTCAAGCCTTTCAATTTTTATTAGCGGAATTTTGTGGTCCGTAGTCGAACATTGTCCGTCGTATCGTTAACTTTTATATTCGATTCACAAAACGTAACGCTTTCTTCTTCCAAAGCAGGAACACACCGCTGCTAGCCAGCTGTTTTAGACCGTCGAGGATGACTCGTGTTGTTGCACAACCTATACAAAAAATCGTGGAACCGGAGAATCACATTCTTAATTTAAATTAATGAACTGATAGCTTTTGCTTACTCACTCTAAATCATTGGAGGTCGATACATCTCTATTAAGCAGCTGTTCGTAAAGAAAAGAAAAAGAATATTCAGTCGGTTCGCGGATAAATACGTGAATCTTCTGTCTCGGGGCCCCATGGGATTTGTCTCGAAACGTCTAGCGGAATCGCAAAAGGCTTGAAATTGCAGAAGAAAATATTAAAATTCAAATTACTTCGCAACCTTACCAATTCCAATGTTCCTCGATCCCTGGAAACCCTGGCGAACGTTGAATAATAAAATTTCGGCTTCGAAAAGGAAGACACGACACGAGCAGCTTCAAATTCCTAATTTACGGCTNCGAGCAGCTCCAAATTTCTGATTTACGGCTTTCGGTCGAAGAAGCGCGGAAAAATTGCAAGGAAACTTAGGCGAGCGGGGTGCGAGTAGAAGCTCGTAAGCTCGTAGGCGCGCTACGCGACCGATAAATGGACGAAGCGAAAGCAGCCCGAAGCTCGTCACGTTTCCAGGAACATTTCGTTACGATCGATACGACCTGCCATTACTGGCTGGTGGATAGGCTCTACTACCGCGTTCCGCCTTCTCTCTCCCAGCAACGGCCTTTTCCGCTCGAGCCTCCTCGTCGCGCGTACGCGCGGTAATAAGGGTTGTTCCGCGGTGTAACGCGCGGCAGACGTTGAAATCACAAGGAGAACGCGATTTTCGTTCTCGTTTCCGGACAGCGTAGTCCTCGAATTACGCCACAAATGGCCCCTCTCCGTCGGATTTATAGTTTATAATTTACCATTTTTACCAAGCTCCCGCCGCGCTCGTGTTCGCGGCCATCCCGGCGAAAACCACCCCTTTCGCCGGTAAATTCTTGAAAATTCCCGCTCCCAGCGCTGTTCCCCAGCTCGGGAATTTTTATACGGCATGGAAGTACCGTCGGATGATCGAGACGCTCGTGAGGTTTCTCTTTTTTCCCGGCTAGATCGATAGGGCGAGTTTTCGGGATAACGACTCCGTGCAATAATCGAGTGGCCTCGACCTTAGACGTATTTTTCGACACTGGTTCCAGGAGATGGTCGCAGACTACGGCGCAATATTCTTTACGACCGACAGCGGGATTTTGGGAAATAGCCTTCCGTTAAACTCGCTCGGATAATTTCATGGAAATTTCTTGCATTTTCCTCTTCGATATACCGCGCGGTATTACTCGTGGACAGAGTATAAGCCGAGGTTTCGAATTTCTGGGAGCATTATTTATATGACAAAAGTTTGGTATACACTGGCAGAGCCTTGAAGTAAAATTTCAAGGCGAGCGGAAAATTATTTATCGACTGCCAAGTCGAGGCACCGTAAAAACGTATATCCTCTGTTTTTTTTGGAATCCCATCCGGTTACGAATCGTTAAAATATTCTTTGTGATACAAAAAATGTTTATACCTTGAGAAAGAAGAATTTAATTCGATGGTGCCCAAAACTTCCTCGTCCCATAACTCAATAATAACTACAATGATAGTCAAAATGATTCGCAGTTCTTTATTAAAATTGGGGCCCCGATTACGTTAATTAATTTCAATTGCATCCACTGTATCTGGTTAGTTCTAGCGTTAACTATAAATTAAACGACGAATACCGGTATTTCAGACTTCCGCACGCGTGATATCGGAAAGAAGTAAAAAGTGACACAGTTGACCGGCGGTTGCGTACCCCGGAAAGGAAAAATTCCCGAACATATGGACGGCAGACAGGGTGGAAGTTTGCGAGGGAAGCTAATAGCTGCATTAGCGGACGTTCCCCGGAAGCGGTTCGAAGCGAGTACCGATTTTCGTTCTCCGCGGCCCCCTCGGCGGCGCCTAAACCGAACCCCGTGCACGCGTATAGAAGCAAACTATTGATCCGTGAGGAGTCACGCGATTCCCTCGTAGAACGCCACTCGAGCCTTTCTTGTGCCTTTTTCCGACCACCCCCTTGCTCGCGCCGCCCTCGGCGCCCTCCGAAACCTCCTCGTTCCGCTTCCACCCGCCTCGCCGGGGTGTCCGAGCTTTCTGCCCTTTCGCCGGCTCGTTCCAGGGCGACGGAAGTTCCGCGAAGGTCGATCCGTCAGGACTGTACTTATTTATACAACGGATTTTCGCCGTGTCGGAATATCGACAGCGGGTGATGTCGGGATCGATGTCGAGGCGGTGATGTTCCGTCGCGACGCTTGGCTTTCTAGGTGCTGGTATATCGGAGCTATCGAAGGAATTGTAAGATTTTTCTAGCCGTGTTCGGGCTGGGAACTCGTGTTCGTTGCTCGAGGGGCGAGTTTCTCGAGGAAGGTAAGGGATATTCGGCTCACGCGAAGCTTGTATCGGTATACTTGCGAGAGTGGCTCGATTAAGCTGGCTTTTCGAATCGTTATACGTTACAAGGAATGATTCAAATGGAAAAGATTCGGAATTTTGTGTTAATTACTTCGAATATGTAGGATATATAATTTTTTGAAATTACCTTTCTCGGAGGAGTGGCTAACGGATTCGCTGTTATTGCAGGATGGATTACCTTCGTGACTCTGGCTACCAGAGATAAAATTCGTATAATTATTTATATATACGTAACGATATTGTAAGACATGACGTTTGCATTTGACTTTCTCTGACGCCAGAAGGCAAGCGATTAGTTTGTCTATAAACTTTCTTTCCCTGTAGTTGCGTTTTATTTCTGCCAAAGCGTGCGTCAGTTAGCTGCGTTCTGTAATGTAGCGAGAAAAGCCACGTGTAAGAGACGAAAGATTATAAGAAAAGATTACACAAGGTGAAAGTCTGAATATGAAAGAAAAATAAATTGTACAAACACAAGTTCCTTTAATTTTTTGTTATTTCATTTGGAAATATAATTAACAGATTTCAGCGTCCTACAAATGGCCACCATTTTACTGTTCGCAAATACGGGCTCTTGAAAATGAACAAGTTGCGATATTTTCAAATCGTTTAACTCTTCGATCGCTAACCCTGTGTGAAACGCGTTTATTTTATAACAAATGTAATTAGAACTTTTCTTCGTTGGTCGACGGATTATCAACCCTTTGCAGTCGACGATCTTTTGTGCCATAAAGCTGATGAAATCTTTTAGAATGAAAGATAAAAGCTATAATATAATAATAATTAATTTCTATACCTCACACACTGTTACATTATTTTAAATTTAGTATATTAATTAACATCGATCTTCGAAATTTTTTAAATGGTAACTGAAAGTTGCCTCTAGAGTCTAAAGGGTTAAAAACGAAATAATTCCTGAAAATACGATTCCATTCTCTGTGTTTTCATAGCTTCGTGATACTCGGAACCCCCAACTTCTTTGCATTATTTTAAATTTAATATATTAATTAACATCGATCTTGAAAATTTTATTAAATGGTAATTGAAAGTCTCTTATCAAGTGCAAAGGGTTAAAAACGAAATAATTTCATTCTCCGCGTTTTCATATCCCCGTGATACTCGGAAACCCCTAACTTCTTCGGAATATTTTAAATTTAATATATTAATTAACATCGATCTTGAAAATTTTATTAAATGGTAATTGAAAGTCTCTTATCAAGTGCAAAGGGTTAAAAACGAAATAATTCCATTCTCCGCGTTTTCATATCCCCGTGATACTCGGAAACCCCTAACTTCTTCGGAATATTTTAAATTTAATATATTAATTAACATCGATCTTGAAAATTTTATTAAATGGTAATTGAAAGTCTCTTATCAAGTGCAAAGGGTTAAAAACGAAATAATTCCATTCTCCGCGTTTTCATATCCCCGTGATACTCGGAAACCCCTAACTTCTTCGGAATATTTTAAATTTAATATATTAATTAACATCGATCTTGAAAATTTTATTAAATGGTAATTGAAAGTCTCTTATCAAGTGCAAAGGGTTAAAAACGAAATAATTCCATTCTCCGCGTTTTCATATCCCCGTGATACTCGGAAACCCCTAACTTCTTCGGAATATTTTAAATTTAATATATTAATTAACATCGATCTTGAAAATTTTATTAAATGGTAATTGAAAGTCTCTTATCAAGTGCAAAGGGTTAAAAACGAAATAATTCCATTCTCCGCGTTTTCATATCCCCGTGATACTCGGAAACCCCTAACTTCTTCGGAATATTTTAAATTTAATATATTAATTAACATCGATCTTGAAAATTTTATTAAATGGTAATTGAAAGTCTCTTATCAAGTGCAAAGGGTTAAAAACGAAATAATTCCATTCTCCGCGTTTCCATATTCCCGTGATACTCGGAAACCCCTAACTTCTGTCGGCTCTAAACTCCGAAACTGTCTAGCTCACCCTCCGACTAGAGCGTCGGTGTTGGAATCGCTGCCGGAGGGATGGCGGCTCGAACGATATCCAGAATCTTCGCGAGCAACCCTTCTGCCTAATTAATCCGCAGGAATAGGAGATACGGGGCGCGAGGTGTGGACATTTCGCGGTATCAAGCGGAATCTCGCCCTTTTATTTCGTCCCTCGCGAACCCGGAGTTTCGAGAGCAGCGGAGCCTCGTCACGAAAAAGCGTCGACTCCGTCGGTTTCGCCGTTTCACCCGACGCCATCATCACCTACCGGCACCCTTAACTCACCCTATTTCCCCCGCTTTATCACCTGCCATCGGCCACTACCGCGCACCCACCTACGGGAGCGCCTCGGTTAGGCCTTATCGGTAATGGTCCTATTTTTGGAATCTCCGCCCATTCTTCGCGTGACCTACCCCCTCCAACCCCGCTTCCCTCCACCCCAGGCTCGAGTCTAAAGTCGGCAACCACTGCGAGGCGGTCATCGAGGCGCTGGTACCCTCTCGCGAGCTTTTCTTTTCGACGAGAAGAGCTAGGTGATCGAAGACGAAAGAAGAAGGGTCCCTGAATTTCTCGATCGTTTCCCGATCGTTCTCGTCGCGTTTTCTTCGCGTTGACATGATTGAGCGATGGCCAGAACGTTTCAAGGCGGGGTTCTAGGGAGAGTTAGTTTCTGTGACGTATTTAAATTGATCTGCTGGGAAAATGCGCGATTGTTTCGCAAACAAACGTGCTTCGAGACTTTGACAGGGTCGATTCGATGGCTCGGAATTTCGGAGCTGCGGTTTTATGAGAATCTGATACAGTGTCGTGTTCGAAATGTCGATTAAAACGAACATTGAAATTTTTCAGGACATCTGAAATAGATAAAACGGTATCTTGGTATCGCACGTGATTGAAAATATAGAACCTTTCAGCGTTGCAGAAAAATATTCCAGGCATGTGCTGTCTTGAAACATTTATTGCCAGGTAATGTCAAGGTAGGGACGAAACAATCAATCTTAGATACGCGACGGACGATATGGACCTGATCGATAGCTCGGTTAATCGAACCTGGAATCGAAAATAAATCCAAGAACCAAATTACCATACCCGAATGATCGGAACCTCTATACCTACTATAAAAATTCTCGAAGACCTTAATTGCTTCCACGGTTGATAAATAATTACAATATAAATAATTAGCGGTTAATTTATTTAAAAATCGGATTTAAACTCCGAAACCTTCTGCGTATCTTCGACCTTCGATCTTGGGAAATTAAATTCACTTCGAAATCAGTTCAAAACTTGCCGAACTGGAAGGACCCGACTCAGCGTTATTTCGTTGCTTTCCACGGAAACTTCGAGTATCCTTAGAGCAGTCGGTCTTCGAAATCGGGATGATCGTTGGACATTTCGAGCGAGGAGGGTGGAATCGACTATGGGCTAGGTTTGAGGAAGAAAAGTTGCAGGCCGACGTTAACTCGGAAGACTGTTCGGGGCGGTTGGTCGGTTCGCGTGACTCGGTTCACGGATCGATAAGCAACCTGAGGGCTGCCCGTTAACCAGCCTCGGGTCACGAGAATATTATTAAGCATGCCGGTGCTTTTCCGACCGAGCAAACGGATTCGGGCTGCTCGACTTTTTATCGGCTCGACTTGCCGCGATAAAAACCGAGGGAAATCGAGCCTCCGGCCTCCAAGACCTTCCGTCGTTTCTTCCCCGATTTCTGTCGTCCGTTCTCTTTTTCATCCGTCACGAGGTAGTTTCGGGAATCGCGTCGAAGATTCGGTGGAAAATTCACCGGCAAATTTACCGCTTGCATACGGCGTGGAGAGTGGAAGGAGAGCGGAGGGTGTGAACGGTTTGAGGGAGTGATTGAGTTTCTAGGGTTAGCCGAAAGGGATGAATATTTGAGATTGGGGTGCGAGAGAAGGGTGGGCGAACGTGTCCGCGAAATTTCGGTATAATTTGTCCGTGGCTAGTGAACGGAAATATAACAAGAGGACACAAAAGGTTTCGAAAGTAATTTAAAGCTACAATATTTCAAATCTATTAACTTTCGTCTTATTTGACAACGGTGTAATATTAAATTTACATTAAATGATAATTTAATAATCTATTACAGTAACTGCAACACGTCGACTCGTTTAACCAGATATAATTTACATATCTTTCGTCGCTAAATAATAAGATGAATAACAGAAGAAAAGGAAAATTAAAACGAAGGAATTTATATCAGAGTGTATTAATAATAGTTAATAAATCGTTGCGGTTTGCTTTGAAGAATACGAAGATTTTTATATGATAACTATCCGTTTTTAATTAATCTTCATTCGAAACTATTCGTTAATTACCTGTTTCGATATAATCCACAGCGAAGTTTCATCGGAAAACTCGATCCGACTGTTCGAAATCTACTCACGCGACGTTAATGTATCCTACACGTCGATGCGATACCTAACGAGTCGATAAATTATTAAGTTTTCCACCGACGAGAATTCGCGGCAGCTTCGAGCACTTTGCGATAGCCGGAGCGAGCCATGAAACGCGATATGAAATAAAATATTATTAAACCCGTCATATCGGAGTTATAGAGCCCGGGTACTCGCGATTTGTTCGTATTGCTCTTGTCTTGCTCCATACGATGCCGGTCTACATAATACCGGGTTGCATGTCCATGAGGAAACAGTTTATCGCGGGCAGAGGGTAATCGGGGAGCAGAAATATAGGAAACGCGTCGATGGAACGAGTCATGAAAATGGCCGTGGCCGAGTCTGTCATTAAGCCTGGCTATGTAAAATCGAGTCACTTTTCTATCGGCACTTTGGCCCGCGTCGCGTGACGCCTCGCGTGCTCGAGCGGCTCGCCGATGGTGGCCATCGCGAGAGAAGACTCCTCTATGGCTTACTTTCGCGGTAACGGTGGATGCAGGGCCCTGGAATTACTCTCGAGTGGATTACATTCAATCTAACGCGAGCATGAGAATTTATGCAGCCGCCGCGCCGGCCAGCGGATGCTAGCTATAACATACTCCTCGTTTTTCGAATTTATAGAGCTTCCATTTTTCCCGTCGTCTTGGTTTATTTAATTAAGCGTACCTAACGCAATTTACCGCACCGACTATACCACCATATACTACGCCGTATAAGTGTTATAATTAAATCGCTCGTGTATACATCTGGCACCATTTTTACACGTTCGGCGTACACCGCGCGGAAAATAATTCGCGCGAAAAATCGTGAAACGATCGATTATGTTTGACCCGGAGCAACGAGTTGAACTTTATGCGAAAATTGGACAGATACGAACGAAACGAGTTTAAACGTTAGCGTAATTAAATAAAATATATTTATATTAGCAGTACTGTGTAGAAAAAGACTCGAGTGTAATTTGGAATGTATCTATCGATACAATGTGAATTTTCGAATAACAAATAATATTTTTCCCCCTAACATCCCTAATAAATTCACACGGAAACACGCATTCCCGAGAAAATTAGTCGCGTATCCTGCTGCGAGTAAAAAGTACCACCTTTCCCCATCAGCGGACCGTCAGCTCTAGCGCAATCACCGTTCTCGTGGCCGTTAAGGATACGCCGGGTGGAAAACCCGAGGTAACAGTGAGTTGCATGAAAAAAAGAAGGGAAAGAAAAATCCGAACGAGCTCAACCCTCGAGACCCTTTCAATCCGGCAACGATATTTAAAGTGCCGCCATGAGCGCAGCCAGCCGCCTCGGTAGTGCACTTCCCGGCGCGAAATGAAGGAGGCCGGTTTAAAGTAACTCGTTACTTAACCGCAATTCCCTGGTGTGCCCGGCGAGGAGGCAGCGACTAGCTGCTCTAACAGAAGCGGCGAGATAGCGGTCGGTAAGAGCCGAAAAGGAAAGAAAGGGAAAAATAACAGAGCGTCGGCCGTATGGGATGCTCACGGCCGCCATATGCCATGCGGTCATTCATGTCCGCGTGCGTTGAACGCCAGCTATCCGACACACGTGTACCATCGAGCACGCGCGTGTACACGCGGATACGTGGTCGGCTCGTCCGCCAACAATCGCTTCTATATCGGCTATAAGCTGGTAAATCGTGCCGGCTGGAACAGGTACACGCGTTAAATGTTAAAAGGCACCTCGTTGCCGGTACACGTCGCGCTAAATTGCCCGCAGAAGTCGCTGTGACGGAACCTGCTCTATTTTTTCGCTCGATTCGCTGCACGGTAGACGCGATAGAGCTTAGACGATGGAGAGGCTTTGCTCGCTCGTACGAGCCACAGTGACGATGGCTTCCGAGGTTCCCGCGGAGATTAACGGTGTTCCACGCGCCAACTCTATCGGCTGAACTTTCCGAATCCGAAATATATTCGTAGACCTTTGCCGAAGAAGATGGGTATTTAATCATGGTATTTTGTCGAGTGGAAAAATTACGCCGATGGAATGACGGGTTACGAAATCGGATACCTGGGGATGGTGTAGGCCAAGAGGTCGGGGATACGGGATTTTAATTTGAGTAAATGAGAGGAATTACAGGCGAGATTTGGAATATATATATACTGGTGTACCGATGGATCCGGAAATCGGAGATTGAAAACAGTTGTAAATAGAGAAGTCGAAGATCTCGGATTCTAATTTACTTAAATGCGTGACAGAAGTTAAAATAGCGTTTTGAGAAGTTTATGGCAATGTATGGATTACTTATATACTCAGGAACATCTTAAATGCGAAGAGAAACACCTGGTTACAAAATGGCGAAGCAATGTATCGAACAGGAAACATAACAAACTATAGTTCATCACTCAACACAACTACTTTCTCTGCCGAAGTTACAAACCACCCCGTAGAACACCCTGAACTCAGATTCTAATTTACCTATAAGTATAACATAAGTTAAAAAGCCGATTTGAGAAGTCCATGACTGTATATGTATTATTTATATGTTCAGGAACGCCTTCAATACGAAGACCAGCACCTGGTTACAAAATGGCGAAGCTATACAAATTAAAACATCTGTAAAACATCCTGAACTCGGATTCTAATTTACCTAAATATATAACAGAAGTTACAAGAGAGATCTGAGAAATCCATGATAATATGTGTATCGTGTATTACTCGTATGTTAGGAAGAATGTATCATCCAAAGTATCAAACGAAGAACGTTAGCAAACCGCGTTACACTTATAATTCAGGCCCGAGCTGTTCATCACTCAACCCCGCTAGTTTCTCTACCGAAATTAAAACCTGTAGAGCACCCTGCACCTCAACCCACAACCCAGGAACCCTCTAAACGATCTAAACTTTCTCCGCATCTTTCCCGGTTTAAATCAACCTAGCCACTTACCCTGTCTAACGGAACCTCTAGCATAACCTACAACCCGACCTTCAACAAAACGGAAGAAAAGAGAACGCGTGACAGTTGCACTTTACCGGTGGTTTGCCAGCGGCGCGATGCAAACTAGGTAGGAAATTAAGAAGACGCAAAAGAGCAAAGCCTAATCGGCCGGCACCCAGCGCGGAAACTCGTGGCACGCGTGGAAAGGACAGAAGAGGGCAGAGAGACAGCTGGCGCGTAATGGCGGCCGTTTCGCCCCCGGTGCCTTCCAGTTTCCGCTGTGCCGTTACGAGTGGCATTAAGAACGTCTGCGGCCACGTCGGACAATTTCGTTGCGGTCCCGCGTCATTCTCCTTTCCCTCCTTTCTTTATCTTTCCTCCTCGAGCTCGTGATATACCGGCAATTCCACGATGCGTGACGCCCACCTGCCACGACCTCCGTCAGGGGACAGCTGATAGGACGCACCGGCTTCTTTCACCTTCGATCTCTTGTCACCCGACTGATCGCCTTTCTCTAGCTTCCGTCCAGTCTGCCCGTCACGGTTTCTCTCGCAGTTGCTCCTTTTTTCCCTTCCCCGTAACCGTTGCCAGGACCTGTCGTGGAATTTTTAATTAACTTCGGCAGGAAATTGACGGGGAAAATTGGGTCACACGTGTGACGCTTGATTCTACGAAGCGAATGGTGATGAACGGGATTTTGGATTTGGGTTAGTTCAAGGTGTTTTTCTAACGTTTCGAGGATTGGTTTGGGCATTGCTTTTGGGTCTCTTGATGATTTATACGGTTGTATTAATTTCGTTGGAATTCGCGAGATTTATTCGGGACAATTTCAGGAATGTTTTTACCGCGTTGATTTGCTCCTTTCTGCCGGTGGAAAAATATTTTTATTTCGCGCATTTCTTTCTTTCCCTTTTCAAGTCCCGCGGAATATCCCGAGTGCAACAGAGGTAATATTCGACGAGAGGTATTTTCGCGTTCTCCCCGGTGAAAACTTCAATGGTCGCACGCGCATTCTGGATTTAATGGGGCTAATGTTGGGACCTGAATATTTTTACACTATTTTCTCCGGCAATTAGCGTAATTGCGCTTTGTCGCAGAATTCACCGAATCGTTGTAATTCTCCATCTTTCTCTCCTCTCTTTCTTAACGAGATACGCGGAAACGAACTGTTCATCCTTATTACGTCTTTGATCGTATATCTCGCGTTCAATTTCAAGGCAATTCACCTTGTACACTGCAAAGCTTTATCTCTTACGGATAAAATTCCTCCTCCGTATATTTTCCCTTATTTAATTTCATATATTACGCATTTCTTCGAATCCACTGTTTATCCGTGCTTAACAATTTTGACTATCGAAATTCTAGAATTACCATAATTAACAAATTTACAGAATGCAAGTCAGCCTCGTCCATCCTTCAATCTGTTAAACGAATCGATCAAAATCCTCTTTCTCGTAAAGGCTTGCAGACTAATAAAAATGATTAATTCGTACCCCAGAATACGCGACCTGCGCGTGCTTAAAATAACCTACATATTTTTAATTCCACTCGTGAAAACTACCTCGATCCTCGGTTACGAAAAATGCAAAAATTAACACTCGTCTTACTACAAATTTGTATCGCGAAGATTTTAACCATTGCGTTCGATTACCTCTCGCTATCGCGAATTTCATCGTACGAAATAGCACTTTTTTACGAATAATCGACAACTTAAAAGTACATAGAAGAACCGCGTGGTACTGGACTCGCGACGAGGTGGAATTACCAACGATTTCCTTGCAGCGTTCACTCGCAACCGCGTCCCTCCGCATTGCGGTTCCCGGAAGTGGACCAAGGAAAAGAATACTCGCGATATTAAGGTCGCGAAAGCACGGTGACTTCCTGAGGGCGCGACGATGCCGGCGGACGACGGCGAGAAGGGACGATCGGCGTCGCGGCGGCCATCGGTCATGGTTCCCGTGGTCGTTGACGACTTCGACGTAGGCATCGCGGTGCCCCGTCGCCGCAGTGCTGGCGCAGCGCCCTGACCTCAAAACATCGCCGCGGATCGATAGAAAACTTCCTTCCTACCCTTTCTGTTGCGCTCGTCGCCTGGACTTCGCGGTAGCAACGCGAGAAGACGAATATTCCGCTAATTGCCTCGCGATTCGCAAGTTTCACCGACTCCACGGACACCAAGATAGAGAGATTCTCGCGACTCGACGAATTTTCGTCTTTTTCCTTCGTTTGGTGCTCGTTCGTGGACTGATTTCTAGAGGAATTCAAGGGAGTTGAATAGGAAGTGAGAATTTTTCCTTGGACTCTTGTCAAGGAGGAACGATCGCTGCATAAACGAGCATTTGGTAAATGGATTAAGTCCGCAGCCAGAGAACATAAATTTATTTAAACGTCAATACACCTAATGGCGGATGGCGTAAGAAGACTAATCGTTGTGTCGAAGCTGGTGATTCTGGTGAAACTAATCTTCAAGAAAGCGCGTCTTGCGTTTGTTAGATTTATGAATAACGCTGCGATCAATATTCGTATCGTTGAGCCTTGTATTACACGGAGATATCGTAATTTAAACTATAATAGCGGATTTGATAAAATAACGAACGATTCAATGTTTAAGAAAAATCTTAGACGCGTTGATATAGTTTCTATAAAAGATTTAAACCGCGAAATATACAAATAGAAATAGAAATTTATTTTAAC
>NIJG01000023.1:835567-974207 GCA_002201625.1 Euglossa dilemma | reverse complement strand
GAATTTTGCATTCACTTGAAACATCCTCGCAGAGGAATATCCTAATTTAAGATATAATAGCGGATTTGCTAAAATAACAAGGAATTCAATCTTTCAGAAAAAAACTTAGACGCGTTAGTATAGTGTCTATAAAAGACTTAATCCGCGAAATACACAAATATAAATAGAAATTTATTCTAATTGCAAGAAGGTAAAATTGAATCTAGTGTTTTAGGACTAAAATTTATGTGTTTTAGATATTATTTTAGCTTCCAATTTTAATCAATTTCTTCCACAATTATTATTATCCAAACTTACTCAAGAATACAATTCCTATCGAATTTACCATTCGCTTGAAACACCCTCGCAGATGCTGGAACAGCACCTTCGTTACCTGAAACGCCACAGTTTCCCTAAAAAACTGTCACCTTCACCCGAATCCCAGAATCTTCCGAAACAAACGAAATCACAGTGATCACGGGCAACCCCGCGATCATTAGCCGCCAGTTAGAGCCCGAGCTGAGCCCGTTGGAGAGGAAAAAAACCCCGTAATCATTCCTCGACGAAAAGTGTGTTCAAGCGCGACTTCCGGTGGCCGCGTATCATCCACCAGGCAACCAGGGCTTTTTTCGATCCAAGGTCGTCGAGGAGCTGCTCGAGGATCATCGACCCGGCACTCGGCTCGAATTTCTCACGGTCTCCGGAGTCGAGAGAGGATCTCTTGAAAACGCCAACCACCACCAGCACCACCGGCACACCGCGTGTCGCTAAACGAACCGTGATTTTTCTCCCTCTCGCGTCTGTTAAACGAGCTGCTAAGCCCGCTATCTAAACACAGCCTCCGCGGGTTTTTCGAGCTGCTCGCGTGGGTCACGCTGTCCTGTCGGATGCTACACGGACCGAGGAAGAACGGTCGAGTTTATTGCCGCCACGACTTCCTGCTGCTTTACGAGTTTTCGATAGGACGGCCGTTTCGACCAACGGCTTCGTGATACCATTTAATTGCCAGGTTTCCGTCGTCACCTTGCCTCCTGGTGCAAACGAGAACGGCCGACCCGCCATTTTAAATCGACACGCTTCTACTCGACCGCTGAGTTCAGTGGGTTATGTCTTTATTCTCGCGTTTCGAACCTTCGCGATGGTAATTGACTCGCATAACCTTCGAAACTGTGACTTTCGAACAATAAGAGACGAAATAGTTAATTGTGAGAGATATACAAAGATTGTACACGAGTTTCGGTTGTATATCGGGCCAGATCTAATATCAGGTGCACTGTATTCCCGGGAAATGATTGTGAAAGTGGAAGATTGGAAATGAGGTTTTACGAGATTACCGTGTCTCGGAGAAAATCGATTTTAGGAACGTATCGAGTATGCGAGCAGGTATAACGATACCGATAGACCGACAGATACCGATATCTCGTATCGATAACGAACCAGTTCCCTGCCTATCGTCAGAGAACCCCGTTCACCGTAAACATAAGTGCGGACAGCTGTTGGACCATCGTAGAATCTTCGCGAGCGAGGCGAAACGAATCTGCGAGCTGAATTTTCGAAATCAATTTATTCCAAGATTCTTTTACCGAAAATTGTTTCGTTATCGATTTGGTTTTTCATTTTCTTTTTAGGGGAGAATCGTTGCACCGTTTGATAGCGCGTGTTATGTTTCAAGAGACACCCTGTGTAATTGCGGGTTCGTTTCTCTCTGAAATAACGATTTTCGACATTTTTAATTTCGCCAAGGGGACAAATTAATTATCGAAGAAATTCTGCGTCGCTGAAAAATATATTACACTTTTTTCGGATACGAGGAAAAAGAATAAGCACGATATTGATCGATGCGAGGGAAAAATTGGTAATTATTTCCTCCGTTTTTATCTACTATTTCACAATTCGTGGAAAAAGAGATCACTGCTAGTAAATTAAGCAGGTATTGCAAGTTTCGAGAATTCTTCGTAGAGAATTGGAAATCGCTGTTGTATAATATGAAATAATTATATTAGATTTGATGTTTTAATCGAATTAAGAAGGGAACGTTGGAATGGAGAAGGGTACGGATTCCTGGAGAATGAGACAGGCGCGAATGTGAATTTCGTTTTCTCGTTACAGCCGATGGTTATGACATTTTAGCTCGCGATGAGTTTGTTAACCTCCTCGCGCGTTGTTAATTCAGGAGGAATTAACAGGCTCATTTAGCGTACATGGAAACATCGTATATCGCAAATTGATACATAGTCTGCTGTATCGCGGTTTCTCTCATACGCAATCTACCAAGTTGATTAATTTGAATTGCTCGATTAATTTTTACGAGCCCGCTTATGGCATCGTATCCTTATTTTAGTAATGCTAATCACGCTGTGAAAGATATCACTGATATTACCGACGATTCATACCCACGCGAAAAATCATTATACCCATGCCGGTTTATTTTCAACATCTAACAGAATCGTTTCGGATTTTTCGCTCCGGGAGATTAAAATTTTATTGATTCTAAACTCGCAACAATTTTTCTTCTTAGAAAAAATACGCGTTTTTAGGTTTGAAAATTAAATTCCACACGATTTTCCTGAAAAGATGCGCCTATAAGAAGTAAAATTGACGTATATTGCAATATTTGGATTCTAAATTATATCTCATCATCGGAAATTTGTTTTTCTTTCTTTTTCGTGTCGATCAATCGCTATGTTCCTCGTTTCATCGCGAATCGAAGATTCTTTCATTTACCTATTATAAAAATTAATATATAGCAAAAATATTTGGATTCACAATTTTATTTCGTCATCGCAAATTTTTCTCTTTTTCGAGTCGATCAATCGCCATGTTCCTCGTTTCAACGCGACAGAAAGATTCTTACATTCACCTATTATAAAAATTAATATATAGCAATCTTTCGTCTGGTAAATTTCACTCTAACCCCTGTGGTCGATCGTAACTCTCGCGATTCCTGTATTATTTCGTTAATTCACGGCGGACGTGCAGTGCTATAATTCGACGATACTTTGTGCGTGCGGAACGAATGTCGGTGCGCGGTTTTTATTGCGATCCGCGTAAACGAGAGATCAACGACTTCTCCGTATATGTATATCGTTTACGAGGTGCCAATATACACAGCGGTACGATAACCCTATAGAAACGATGTTCCTCTTTCGAGCGTTTCGCGATGGCCTTTGTTTTATCGGCTTAATCAGCGTAATTATTCCGCGCGGTGATTTTCCACCTCGTTGCAATTGCACTTCGTGTGGGATACTTGGCTGCGTGGCAACAGGACGGCAGATATTATATCGAAGTTCGAGTTAATTTTTCCCTGCACGCGCGCGCGATTCTCAGTTTCGCTCGCCGCGGAAAACGCTGCCAGCTTCGTTGAAATCGGGGTCCCTTTAGGTCCGAAAGTTGGCCGGAAAGGTTACGGGAAGCTGCCTCGTGTCATGCGTTCAACGAGGTTAACGAGCAACCACTCGAGGACTTCTTTTATCGGGAATTTTTTCCCCGGTAATTACACCGTTCTTGCTGAAAGCTCGAACGTTTCACTCGCTCGTGATAATCGCGTTTAACGCGTGATTTTATTCCCGGTAGAACCTTTGACCGTTGCGCGATTTTGCTCGCGGTATCGGCGGATTATTAAAGGACAGATTCGACGTTGCCACGAACTATGGACGGAAGCGTGGAAGTTAGCTCTGATTCTTCGAAACGAAAGGTAATTACGATGAAAGGAACTTCGAACGGATCTGTGTCGCATTGACTGGCACGAGTGGCAAATTCTTTTCCCGCGAATACAATGCTGCACTGTTTATAGAATACCTACATGTACATAATTCTTTCGCGACAACTGATATTTCATCCGGCTGTTTTGTAAGCCGCGTGTTTAATTTTACCCGAATCGACCAGCCCATAACAATCTTTATCGCGTGGAACACGAGATACAAGCGTAATCGAATATTCGAAAATTAAGTCAAAACTCGTGGACTGAAAGTTGATATCCGAGAATCGAATTAAGTCTGTTAATTATTTCCTTCGAATTTACTCACGACCGAGATGTTAATTCTTAGATCGAAGTAATTTTTTCCCCCAATTTAATTGCATCTACGTCCGGCAACGATTAAGACAAACAGAATAAAGAGGTAGAAATAAAACACCTGCCTCGTGCTTCGACGATTAATACCGATCCTTTTATCGTAAATTGAATAATATTGCCGATATTAACGGCGTAATAAAATTAAATCAAACGTCAACAACCGGTGGCAAAGCGGAGGCACGAGAACGTTGTAATTCGCGATAATAGGCGAAACATGCGGGGAAAGAATTGCCGCGAATGAACTATATACGCAAAATCCATATGTCGATCCGGTGGATGGATATTACCGTGTCGTGTCTAAAAATGTCCAGCCTCGTAGAATTTTCTCGCGCTGGACGTTATCGAGCAGACAGCCGCATTGGTGACAACGAACCTAACAAAATATTATCGCAAGCCGGACGCTCGTCGAATTTCCTAACGAAGAAAAATCCACCTGGAACGTACAGGTCGGATCAATATTGCTTTATGCTCGCGTACGGCGACACCGGCGCGTGTACGCTCGTTTTATTGCCGCGTGTACACACACGAGAAAGGTACGACTTCCTCTTGCTTTACGAGGTGTCGATACCGCGCCCCGTGTAAACGTACACTAACGCTCAAAAGTATACCACCACTTGCTTCCTTTCCACGCCGTTCCTGTTTAATTAGAAAATTATTTTTAACAACCATAAACGTGCCGCGTAACTTGAGAAATTTCAGTGTATACAGCTTCTACGGGTTTTATATACGTTTATATTATGTGAGAATTATAGGAATTAGAGAAATTCTAAGTAAAGTGGAAAAAAGAAATAAATAAAGATAATAAAAATGTAAATAAGAAAAGAAATAATATTCTTCAACATTTTTTCGAATATTTTGTATGGAACCTGTTGTATACTTATATTGTAAGAATTATACAAATTAAAACAATTCTTAGTAAAGTGGAAAAAGAAATAAATAAGAAAAGAAATAATATTCTGCAAGATTCTTTTGAATATTTTGTAAAGAACCTATTGTACACTTATATTGTGAGAATTTCTAAAAATTAGAGAAATTCTAAGTAAAATGGGGAAAGAAATAATAATAAGAAATAAATAATAAAAATTCTCAAATATTTTATATAGAACCTATGGTTAACCCTTTGCAGACGAGACACTAACTATACATTCGATGCATACTAAACGATTAAAACTAACAAATCAAGGGAAATTCTTCGAATTAAAAAATTATGTCAATGTCAAAGCTAATGTTAAAATTATTTTCCGCTATATTTCAAGCAGATTCTCCTCTAAGAAATAAAAAGATTTCCACGTGTATTATGACATTCGTCCCCAAAGGCTTAATTTTTGTATCGACGGGTACGAGAAGCAGGTGAAAATTTCTCAACGATGTAGAAATAAAGTTCCACATCGTGGTCCAGTGTTCACGTTGCAGCACCGAGTGGAATATTGTACTCGGTTGCAAGTCTGTTCGGTTTGCTCCGATGGCAATGTCGAAATTCGCAGATATTGGTCGCCTGCGAGGAATACGTGGTTCCACGTCGAAAGCTTATCGTGGCTACGAGAAAGATGTGTATTTTCCTTCGTAAATTCGGTGTTGCAGGATAAATGCGAATCATTCCTCGATAAATGCAGATACTCGCGAAATATTCATGTTAAACAGACGAGCGAGGATGTCTCGGAACAGCAATTGCGAATTTAATCGCTGTAACTAATTTTAATATTACCACACTCGCGATTGTATCGATGACAAAGCGAAAATTTCCCATCAACGAGTATACAATAATTATTTATTACCTCGTTTACCTTTAAAAGAACAACGCGTGACTTAACAACGATATTCACGCGCCCAAGAATTTAAATTATCATAAATTTCTTTTATTTTTCTCTATCGGTTGGACGAAATTGCGAATTTCGAAGGCCGTATCTTACTTTCCAAGCTACCGTGAGATTCTTATTGTCCTCCTTCTATCATCTCCTAGCCCGTATTATTGTCAGCGAGTGATTCATCGAAGATTTAAAAGTTTGGCCCGTTGCCTGGCCAAGATAACTCGCATCCAGTCGAAATCCGAACAGGTATTCGTTTTTTAACCAGAAGACGCAATACCGTGGAATAAAATCAAGCGAAGCTTACCGACAGCTTTAAGCCAGATTTATCATCCGGAAATTGGCAACGAGTTCGTTCCTTTCCACGGAAACTGCGTTTCTTAACAGAATACTATATCATTTTTCCGTAGAATTGTTTACGCCGCGTTTACGTTAATTTCTCGCGTTACAAATCACCGATATATCGTATTTATAACACGTGCGACTTTGTCACGCTATGCCGGTTATTGTCCGTTCGTAAATTCTCCGTTGATCCTCTAAACATCCATGCTTCTCTCATTTTTAAACCCCGAACGCGAGAGAAACTCGGCGTTTCATCTGCGAGCTGAATTATAAAACATTAAACGTCACGGGTAGCGAAGCATAATTTTCCGATCCGTTACCGATTCAATTTCTATAATTCACGGAGACAGAGAGCAAAGGGGCAACCAACGGCGTTTCGCGGAATTTTAGCCAGCGAAAGCGGAGAAAATCCGAGCGTCCGCGGTGAAAGCCGGGCTGCAGATCGCAATTTGACAGCGGAAAATATGTTGCAGGGCGAATCTGCATCGCGCGAAAGCTTGATCAGATACAAATGTTCCCGAAGATATATGTCGGGTAACCTGGTGGGCGCTGATGAATCGAGATACTGGCATTTCCACGAATAGTCACCGTAGCTACCCTTTCTATCCATTCTTTCCCCTATCGGTGAGCAGGGCTGTTTTCAGAGCTGTTCGTGGCAGTCTCGAGGGTACGTTGGCATTTAAATGACGGGCCAATCCACGGCCCGTACCAAACTAACGAAACGAGACGGCGGAGAAGCCGAGGTTGCTCACCGTGTAACCGCCATTACGGAGAACCGGCGACATGACGTGACTTTTAATCTTCATTTCTCTTCCCCTCTCTCTCTCTCGCCATCTCCTCGCCCTCTCTGCTACACCCCCTTTCGGCTAGTTTCTTCCTAATGACATTTATTTGCCCTTCCGTGTTCGGTTCCATTGCTCCGCGGATCGACCTTCCTTTTTACTCTCCCGACTTAATCCGTTCCGAGAAGTACGCGCGCGATGAGGATCTTTTAATGCGCTTTTAATTATCACTTGTCATGGCGGAAGAGGAGGGGACATTTTTTACGCCGTTACAACTATTAATTAGATTTACTCGCGAGCCGAGCTCTCCTTTCTTCCGATTAATTCCTGAACTCTTAAGTCAAATTAGCAGATCGGCCGATTAGCTAGATTAATTTATCCCCCGAGGCTATTCCTGTTGCAGAGCAAACAAAACGGATGACACTTTTATTACCTGTTAATGTCCAGTGTTTTTAAGGAGTTAAATATCGGACGAATCGATCGATCTTAAGAAAATTTGCAGTTTCGAGGTTGATGGATCTAGTTCTAGGCCGATTGGCGAACGAAAGTCGCGATTCAGTGGAACGGTGAATAACCCCTGGGCTCGAGGAACGTTTGATAAAGCAGCTTTGCCGTTCTCACGACTTTCCTCGCGGAAAAATACACCCTCGCGAAACGTATCGGCGAGACCACTCGACCCAAAACCTCCGCAACACCCACGCCGATCTACGCGGATCATTTCGCCATCGCGCAAATGGGTTATTTTATAGACAACACCTGTTACGTTTAACGCGTCGCGCCATAGATCACCGTGCGATTTTCCAGTGCCTGTCAGAGCCGAGGCTCTTTTCCGCGACTGCCCGGATTTACGATCGGGTTCCCCATTGTGCCGGCTAAACAAATAACAACGCGTAAAGTGGAATCGTTTCGACACGGTCTACGACGGTTTCGTTCAGCGACGCCTCGAGTTTTCCCGAGATTGCTCCGTGTCGCGACGCCTCGTAACCTTACGTAACGGATTAACAGCTGAACCCCCGTGGGTGGAAGTGGAACTGTTAACCTCGGTGGAAACACAGCTACGGGGTTTTGCTATAAATAATATTTCGAACCGACGATTTATGGCCGATCCCGCTTGTCCCGATTATGCAAGCGAATGATCCTCTGCGTGAGAATTAATCTCGTCACGTATAGATTTTCTTTCGATTTTTTCCATTATAAATGATATTTATTCATTTTTTGTTGTTTGAACGGGAAGATCCCACTGTTTACAAAGAAAGTAAGAACGTAAATTAAGGACTAAGTCAATTTTACAAGAGTTTCCGTATGGAATTGTTAAAAAAGTTCACAGAGCCGGAGTTAGATCAATTATCATACAAAAGTTATTGGATCAATGATCGCATAAGTTGTTATATCATATTTCTAAAGAAGCAGAAGGGTGTTTTGAAGATCGAGTTGTCAATAAATTCGCAAATATCTTTAAAACCAAAACTATCAAGTCTACCGGTCATGCGCAAAGGAGAAAGTAGCTCCGAATGGAAATTTCTAAAACGTATTCGAAATCGAAGACGAGCTATTCCTCGAATGATAAAACGAAACGGTAAAAATCGCTATACGAATTTCATAAAAACGAAACGATAATCGAATATCACGACGCGAGAAGGACCTTTAAACGCGAAAGCTTTAAAGGCGGATAGAAAAAAGGCCGAACAGGTCTGCTCGTCGTAAATTACAAGAGGACGTGATCACGGAGGAGGAATGGACGGGGAGGATCGCGGATGAATCGCGCGACGCTCACGAAACGACGACCGAATGAAGAATGGGTCGTGGCGGGTTAACGTCGAGACGTCTAGGTCACGGATCGGCCGGTGTTCTTGATCGGTCGGCTTTATCCGAGCGTAGTCGTGACCCACTTGCCGTTACCGGTCATGTTAATCGCACTTCTCGACCGGCACGTGCGCTGCACAGTTATGCACTTTTTGTTCGCTCGCCCAGAAGCCACGGAGTCGTTCAGCTCGTTGACAACGAGAGTTCATGCACCCGGCACCGTTCGTGCACCGGATTCCGACGGCCCCGAGTGCTTTCGCGAAAATTTTGCCGGAATACACGGCCGAGGTCTTGGAATCGGTCGTTGGTCGCCGCGAAGAATAATTCGTTGGACTCGATCAACGAAGATTGTCTAAACGCCTATCAAACCATTTGCTAAAATTGATTCGCTAAAAAATATGTAAAAATTTGTTTCCAGTATCTATAGATCAAATTGCAGTAAAATCTAGAAACATGGAAAAAGTGGAATTAATCGCTTTGATCTGTGAATGGCTATCTATGAATAGCGTGAAAATAAACGCGAATGAATATAAGAATATTCAGATATTACGATAAGTCTTGGAATCGGTCGTTGGTCGCCGCGAAGAATATAATTCTGTCGCTTCGATCGACGAAGATCGTCTAAACGTCTATCAAATCATTCGCAAAAATTGGCTCGCTAAAAGTCTGTTTTCAGTATCGTTAGATCAAATTGCACTAAAATCTAGGAAAATGGAAAAAGTGGAATTAATCGCTTTGATCTGTGAATGGCTAGGTTATTGCAAATCGCACGAAGAAAGTTTCGCGTGAAAATAAACGCGAATCGATATAAAGATATTCAGATATTACTTTAAAGAACGCGTTTTCGAAAGGGATAGGAACGGAAAAATTCTCCACGGGCACTCCGAGTCCTTTCCCTGGAATTTACGATAAACCATAAAATTCGAATAACAGAATCGAATGGTCGGTTCGTGTTCGCGGAGGGTGGTTCGTAAAGATACGCGCGCTTTGTCCTGTCACATCAGCGGGATAATTTAGTATTCGAGGAAGGATAATAAAGATTTATGGCACGTAGGATATCTGTATCTTCGCGAAGAATGAGTTACGGCTATCGCGTGCCATTTCGGAATCAAGAGCTTTTCCGTTGATTTAATTTACGCGCCGAGCTTCCACGCATACGAATGCGCGGCATAAATCAAGCGCCGCGACGATTAACGTTCGGTTTTCTCACAGAGAGCGTCTTCGAGTCGTCGGGCCCGCGACCATATTTAATATTTATCAATTTTCACTTTTGATACCGTGTTTCCTTTCTACCGGCAATTTCACCGTGATCCCAGTGGTCCCGTCGCGATTATCGCTAACGACCTTGCATTTCTTTCGTAACGCCGCGATCGAGTTCAGTGGAAAACAAAGGAAGCGCCTAATAAGCAGCGTGGTTAATTGTAGAAAAAAAAGGGGGAGCAGCGGCGTACGGGAACATGCGAAGATATCGCGAATGCGAATTCATGAACATTTACTACAACGTACTCGTATACTGATTAATTGCCGACTGCTTCGCGTAATCACTCTTATTTCATTCAATATCTAGACTTCCACTGTATAATTTCCCGTTCCTGCCACTTTTTCTCTAGCCAGCCATTCACTCTCCACCGAACCACTGTTATGCGAAAAATAACCATCCATCGTGAAACACTTTTGGCGACAAATTTTTCTCCCGCTATATCGATCTTTAATTCTTTCAAACTTCGATTCAGCTGTTATAAACTTCGGTGAACCTTCTAACAATTTTCTACTTATCAAAAATAAAATACAATAATTTCCACGCCTCTCCGAAGCTACGAAATATAAACTAAAAGTCGAAATACACAGGGTGATGGAATAATATACGTTGGTGATTGAATCGAACAAACCGATCTTAGAAATAAGAAGTAAAAAATAGAAAGGGATAAAAAAAGGGGAATAGTAGAATAGATATACGAAAAAGGCGTAATTAAAATTTCTATACTTCATCTAACAACTTTCTTCTTACCAAAAATGAACTACATTGATATCCACGCCTCTCTAAAGTCACGTGATATAAACTGAAAATTGAATTACACAGGGTGATGGAATATTCTACGTCAGTAATCGAATCGAACGAAGCGATCTTTGGAATGAAAAATAAAAACCGGAAAAGGATAAAAAAGAAGAGAAAAGTAGAATAGATATACGAAAAAAGAGTAATTAAAATTTCTATACTTCTTCTAACAACTTTCTTCTCATCAAAAACAGACTACAATGTTTCCACGCCTCTTCAAAGTCACGTAACGTAAACTAAAAATCGCAATACGCGGAATGAAAAGGGGAAAAAGTGGAAAGGGGGTAAAAAAGGGGAGAAAAGTGGAATAGATATATAAAAAAGAAGGCGAAAGAGGGGCAGGGCCGCAAAGGCGCCTCGCGTCTGCACGCTCGTCTCTACCGGAAATAAAAGAGCGCGCACGTGAGAGAAAAAGTGTCGAGAGGCCGGGGGGTGTGAGAGAAAGAGAGAGAAAGAGAGGGAAGAAGAGAGACAAGGATAATGAGATGCTTTATTAAGCTCGGCCATTCCGGGCCGCCTTTTTGCGGGTAATTATACGCTCGCACCTACCGAGTTACATCGGTGGCACGCCGTCTAATTACTCTTAATTACGAACAAAAGCAACAGCGTTAGACGCCCGTTGGATACGCGGGGCGTGATAAAGGCGACGGAGTTTACGGCGAACATCGTTGCGCTTTCGAAGTTCATCGGTCGCCATAATGGCCGGTTCCGTTCGCCGAACGACCGCGCCGGAAGTCGTTTCGCGATGAAAAATCTTCTCGCGGAAGATGGAGAGCACGGACAACATTTGGATCTCCCCTTTTCTCACCTCGTGAACACGTGTTATGCTTCAGTGTACAATGTCCTCCTTATCGCTGATAATTTGTCCACGATTCCGCTATTTTAATGATCCACTAGCTTCCCTTTCAGGAAAGGGAAGAGAAAACGAGCGGTTTGTTGCTCTTTGTTGCTTCGCGTTAGAGCTGATTATGATACTCGATGCAAAGGTTCCTGATATTCTTGTATGAGGATTCGTATATACATACACATACGATATTTCTAATTACTCGCGTTGTTTGCTGATCGTATCAAGGCTTACATCTGAAATTTGTAATTGGAACAGAAAGCTATAAGATATTTTCGTTAATTATCGCGTAAAATAAGTTATTACAGGATTCGGATCTCGTATTAATAAGCGAAACCGAGAACTATTCCAAGTATTTGGATTCAATCTACGGCATTGTCGATAAATAATTTAGCGAAACCCGGAGATAGAGAATCGTTTATTTTTCTCGTTAATTGCAAAGGTTATCTTTGCATTCTGAACAGGAAGTATGGTAATAGGATTTTTGTACACGTTTCGAAGTCCTCGACCGAGACTTTCCTTGTTCCAGGGATCTAGCCGGCATCTAAATTTCATAAATTTCATTTCCGTGAGAACGTGACTGTGTTCGAAAAGAAAACGAAACACAGGCGTGCAAACGATACGCAGCGTCGAACACGGAACTAGGAAACATGCAAATGCTGTTCGATGAAATCTGATCGGCGAACCAGAGGCAACCAGGTGAGAGGATTAGGTATCTAGCGCAGTGGAATCGAGCCCGGCGACACAGAAATGGACTCGATTCGTTCGAGAAGTCGGACAATTCCGACGTTTCCCTCTTATTTCGCACTCAGCGTGCATCGTTCGTTCGTCGACCGTCATCTTCAAGCGGAACGCTCTTTCGTTTTCACTGCTAGGGAAACGTGCTCCTCCGAATGTGTGTCAGGGTTGGCTAGAATACCGCTTGTTAATATTTCATCGATCTCCTTCCGTCTTCCACCGTCTTCTTCGTCCTCCGTCGAATTTTATTTTCCCGCTCGCGATCCTATACTTTCGAATTTCTGACAATTTACCGAAATCGTTACGATTCGACTACGATCATTGAGCGACAACGAGTTATTATTAACGATTATGGCGAGTTTTTAATTTAAAATTTCGAAGAAGCATTTATAATGTAAAATATAAAGTTTTAGGTATTTATCAGGATTGGAAATTTATCTAGACGAAAGATCGAGTTAATGCCGAAAGTTTCGGAAGGAAAGAATTTTCTGCACGAGTAATATTGGGAGGCTATAAATACCTGAACTATATTTTACGCTCTTTATATTTAGTTCCTGTGTTTTATTACTGGCATTTCTCGCGGATCCTTATCAAATTAGAACGGAAATTCCAGCGGTTATATTTCTAATCTCGTTCGGAATAAACTTGCATAAATGCAAGATAATTACCGATTAATCCCTCGTTAAGAGGCAATGTTTCTTTCTCCTTTCACCGGTTTATTAACACCGTGTTAGCACAGATCTCCACCGATATTTCATTAAAATCCGCTTTATCTGAATTCCTGATTCGAAAAACAAATAGTCTTTCTCTTCCTCGCCATCGCGCTTTTACTATTACTGAAACGTTACAAAACCGAAATAATCGGGATAACGATTATTACCGACGAAAGTAACGTATTTCGTCATCGGCAAAACGTTTCGCGGAATTCGCAAACGTTGCTCAAGAGTCGTGGAAAATTGGCTTAATGGATAGGAAATATTTCTCGTCCAATTTTCTTACTCGCCGCATCGCGATTTCTCTTTTTTCCTCTTCGTTATTGTCCCGACAAGTCGCGATAGATCATCCCCGTAACTTTCATCTCGGAAGAATTACACTTAATGACGCTTAATAATCCCTTAATTACTTGCCTCCGAGGTGATCCGTCCGTCAAAGCTCGATAAGCTGCACACGATTTCCGGAGGGCAGCGACCGTGCCCGACGTTGGCCTGCGACAAATCGAATTTCAGCGTTAATTTCCAACCGGGTGTCCAGTGGATTGGAAATAGAAGGGACGTGTATCGCGAGCGGACCGCGATTCCGCGGCGCGATCAGCGAAACCTCTTCGTCGAAACGGAACGCCGCCAGCTACAGGAGGAAGTCATTTCACGCGAGTTCAAGCGGGTGACTCATCCTCGCGCGCAGAGTCCATCGAGAACCACGGATCGATCGAACCTGTTGTCGAGGCTGTTGATGATACGCGAGATTAATTAGTCGACGTCGCGAGGGTGTGCTTTCAGGACCAAGAGGAATTTTCGAATATCCCGATAATACCGCTCCCTTACCACACACACACTCTCTCTCTCTCTCTATTTCTCTATTGCTTTGCTAAATAATGCCACGCCACGAGGAATTTTCCGAATATCTTTCGACTTCCTTTAGGTATTCGAAATATTTATAGAAACAGAGTGATTTTTATTCCAAAAAAATATTTAATTTAAAATTCGCGAAGGTCGTGAAAATGGCGAAGCACCGGAGTTTTTCTTTTCACCATAGGTATTTGAAATTTTTATAGAAACGGAATGATTTTTATTCGAAAAATTCGCGGAGATCGTGAAAATGGCGAAGCACCGGAGTTTTATTCGCGAATAAAAACCGGAGAACCTTTTATCCGTTACTTTGAACGGAGTTTCGATTTAAGAGGAACTCCTTAAGACGAGCTGAATTAGTTTCTAATTAATTAACTTTCCAACAGAGCGTCGCGCATACGTTTTACCTTGTAAAACGACCGTCGGTTATCTTAAGAAAACGCGAGGAAGCTTGATTAAGAGAAATTTCGTTCGCAGTTACACAGGCATTTATATTATTTCACGGAGTATTAAGAAAAATCGTAAATCGTCGCTATCGCGATTTTGCCTGGTAAATGTAGAACGGGAACGCGTTGCAGTTCCGTGATTTCTTACACGTGTACACATATTCGCGAGAATTGTGGCACTGCCAGATGACGTGCAGAAGGACAATAGCGAAAACACGCTCGCGTTTGCCAATTACCGGGTAAAAAATAACATCGAAGACAAATGGAAAGCTGGCCACGAATCGCGAGCCGGCTGTAAACTTTATATTTTCCTTATTACTTATATTTTAATTATTCCAAGCAAGTAATCTAGAAGAATAACCATTGAATTATTACTAGTCGCTTATATACATAATTTTTTATCATTATGCAATTGTTATACAATTTAGTTCCTGTCTCATTACCGCTCGATACATTTATACGACGCGACATTACATATGAGCCGGTAATTACGAAAACGAATCAAGTTGAATATGTAAAAGGAATTACATACATCTATAAATCTATTTCTCTTTATTTTCTCCATTTCCCATCTTCGTCGATGAAAATGAAATTGAATAACAAACGGTTCGGTGTCGCAATTCATGGAAAATTTGTAATGGAGCTTAAAGAGTTAAAAAGTAATTAATCTATTGGAGGACAATGGTAGTACCACTTGTCAACTGTAACATTTCGTTGCAGGACATAACTATTCGAACCTTGCTCCTTTACAATTTCAATTCTATTCAGACAGCAGAGTAGCTACGTGTCCTCTTAGGAAAATCTATATTAATCCTAATATAGATAAATATTTTTATATAAAGAAATCTCAATATAGCCGATAATTGACGATAATTCAAACAATTCGCGCTATAATTCAATATCGTCGACAGTAGAGCAGTTATGTGTCACACCGAGACTTTTCTTCTTAGAAATTACTATGAATGAATATTTTTATATAAAGAAATCTCGATATAGCTGATAATTGACGATACTTCAAACAATTCGCGTTATAATTCAATTTCGTCATGCGATTCATGGCCAATCTTCCTCTGGTCCGTCCTTCACCTTCCACGAATTACAGGACCAACGTCTTTCAGCATCCTGTCCATTAATAAACGCGAAAACAGCGTCGTCCCTCGGGATGGCCGATAAAAAAAATGCTGCCTAAACATTCGAATAACTTACCCGGAACACTAATTTCCTCTTAAAGCCCGGCCGTCTTTTTCTCCCTGCCGACGAAATGAACTCCGAGGAATACCGGGCGACCGTATAAAGTTAATTAGATAAAAAAATATACGCGCATTCCGATTGCTTTTTCCTTTCGTTAGGTACTCCGCTGGCGAGAAGGGAGAGAAAGAGAGAGAGAGAGAGAGAAAAAAAGGCGAGCCTGCATAGACTCATTTACATGCTCCGCTTTAACGTAACGAACTGCATCGCGTGCACAAGAGCCGCCTATGCACCTTCGTGGAACCTGTCTGGACGAGTGCACGCTAATACAGCTCCCGTAATTCTTCGAATAAATATTCCTCGCTGTTACTACTAACCTTCCTACATTTTCTCAGAAGTTCCGCGCTGACAACGGATCGCGATAGCCTAACCTCGGTGCCGCTTGTAAATTCGGTGGTTCAGCCGGTCGATCCGAGATTCCGATCGAGATCCCGACGTTCCGACGAATTTTCCTCGCCTGTCGGAAGTGCAAACGTTTTTCTTCCCCGAGCAGGGAAATCGAGGCGGACGAGAGAAATAGCCACTGCGAAACCGATGTTTCCATTATTATGAATTATTCAACCGACCGGGTTCAATTTTCGTTTTTGCATCGGCTTTTCTTTCTTACAACGACTCCGCGTGTTCGCCATCGAGACCGATAAACCTTGATTTTCTATTTCACGTACTCGTTCTAACAACGAAACTACCGTGATCTACGTGATTCTAAATTTCTAAAGCTCTCGTTTAATATTCTACGTTATCGTCTCGGTCACTCCGGCTTCGATTTTTGCATCGAATTTCCAATAACTCCTATGGTTCAATTTTTTAAAGATTCCATCGAGATAGATTCAGTGTTAACCACCGTCTTGAACCGAAGTAACGGATCTTTCCAATTAGAATGAATATTACTACTTAAAGCATTCACACCGGTTGCAATTTTCTCAAAATTCGCATGTTCTTCGCCTCATTTCTTTTCTTCAAAGAATGGTTCCGACAGGGCGGAAGGAAGAGAACGGGAAGGTGGTATCAGACTTAGGCAGAAAGCGTCGCGGACGTCATGATTTTCTATTTCACGTACTGATTCTAACACCGAACCTCTCGTGATCTACGTGATTCGAAATTTCTAAATCTCTCGTTTAATATTCAACGTTATCGTTTCGGTCACTCCGAATTTCCAATAGCTTCTGTCGGTCCATTTTTTTACAGATTCGACCGAGGTAGATTCAGTGTTAACCACTGACTTGGACCGAAATAACGAATCTTTCCAATTGGAATAAGTATCATTACTTAAAATATTCGTACCGGTCTCAATTTTCTCGAAATTCGCAGTTCCTTTGTCCCCATTTCCTTCGACGAATTTTGACGTAGCTCCTGTTCTTAAAATTTTTAAAGATTCAACTGAAGTAGATTCAGTGTTAACCACCGTCTAGCATCGAAATGACGAATCTTTCAAACTCGAATAAATATTATAACTTAAAACCTTCGCACCGGTCTTAATTTTCTCAAAATTCGCAGTCCCTTCGACCTCCATTTCCTTCGACGAATTTTGAAGCAAAGTTCCGCGCGAGCCTCAGCAAAAGAGGGGTTCTTCGCCTCCTTTCTTTTCTTCAAAGAAAGGTTCGGACAGGATGAAGGGAAAAGAACCGGAAAGCGTCGCGGACGTCGGGTCGAATCTCGGTCGTAAAAGAACCGGCCACCGGTCCCGGCGGAGTCTCCACGTGGTAAAAGTTGATAAGCTCGCGAGGGTGGCGCGATACAGCGAGCCGCGCTCCGGCTGGCAGGTTGTTATTGCCGCTTATTATTTATCCATCGTGGGCGGCTCGAGCCGCGTGGTTCGTGGCCTGTTTACACGGCAGGAACAGAGGGAAGGAGCGTTTGAAAACGGCGAGTGACGCTACGTTGGAACTTTAATTATCGTGCAGCCAGCGAGAGTGGCCGGCACCGCGATCGATGTTCGACTAACTAACGTCGGGCTCACCCTGTTCGGTTGACACGTGGCCGTGATAAGGAAAGGTGCCCGACGTCCTGGTATCGGACACACACGCGTACGCAACACGTCCGACCGGTGGATGACAAAGAATTTTTCCTGTAATCGATAACCAAGGCCTGTCCGCTTCCGGAGCGTCGTGGCAACGCGTGTTTTGAATTCGCGCCTCGACCACCCTATCAACCCCTTTCGCGCGCTTCCACTGGAAAAAGGAACGCGCGACGAATCGCGTGCCGAGTGGGTGTGCCCCGAATGATCCCTCATGCGAGTTTGATCGACGGTGTGATTGATTCCTCGAGAACGGTGCATCCTTTGCGCGATTACTCGCCGTTTCAAGCATTCTCCACGAGGGTTCCGAATAGGGTTCGAGTGCAGGCTTCGAGAGCGATCGGGAATGTTTCGGAAATGTAGGTTAGCCGATTGCACGGAAGATGATCGCAGGTGTTAGGGTCACGCGGACTAATCAAGAATGGTTGCCTCATATATCGAGAACGCGTTCTTTTGCAACGTTGCGTGGAGAAAAATTGTTCATAAATCATTCACCGAGATGGATGGCGGATCGAGATTCTCGGGGGTTCGGCGTAACGAGGATCGAGGCGGATTTGTTCACGTTGAAAACGTATGAGATATCGAAATTGAGATATCAAACCGGGTAGAGTTTAATTCTCGAATCTACGAGCTTGATCTGCAAAGCGTCATTGCTATTTTCGAGCAACATAGAAATGTGAAAGTGGGACAATACGCGGTTCCATGTCCCATAATCTACAACACAGATTCGCTTTCCAATGAACAAACTTACCTTGCTTGCATCTAGAAACCTTATACCTGAGTTTGCTGCTCGCAAAGTCGAAGTTGTTTCACGTGTCCTTGCAACTAATCCTCGTTACCGTCTGAACATAAAACACGCATTCTATGTTCCAAGAATGGATTTCCAGGAAATTAATAAAACGTAAAACTTACGACCTTGGAGGACTATATCTATACCGATGGAGAAAAAGATACCAATTTTTTCTCATTTTAAAAAATGAACAATCAAGGTAAACCGCTCGAGAAAACATTTCAAAATATGTGAGAAATCCGAATATTCTAAGCGCAAACTCGTGGTAACCTATGACTCCACGATACCGATCATAGACCAGAATCGATCTATCGCAACTAGACTCTCGCAACCGCAAACAAAGGTGGAGAGGCGGATTTTGAAGCAAATAGCGGTCGCACTGAAGAAAATTTCTATAGTTCAGAATCGAGAGAAAGAAAAACAGAGGAAGAGAAGGCTGAAAAAGGATGAAGGGAAGATTTTAAAAAATGAAAAATCAAAATAAATCGCTCGTAAAAAGTTTCAAAAAATAAGTAAAAAATCCCACTATTCTAAACGGAAACTCGTCGTCATCTATGACTCTACGATACCGATCACAGATCAAAATCGATCTACCGTCACCAAGCTTTTGCAATTTCGATCGCCGCACGAAATGGCGAAGAGTGGCGGATTTCGAAGCGAAAAGCGGTCGCACCGCAGAGAATTTCAACGGTTCGAAGCGAGAGGAAGAGAAACGAAGGAAGAGGAGGCTGAAGGATGGAGGGAAGAGGCCTGGGGGAATTTCTCTAAATCGCTTTAGCGCGCTGGGTCGCGATTCCGCCGCAACCACGGTGTCCGATCTCGCAACAACGGTCACGGTGACTCACAGCGTGGAAAACGAAACGCGAAAATTCCGGCACGGTGATGCAGCATGGTTGATTTCGAGATCGGTCGCGACCCGACCGATTTCGTGGTCGCGTTCGAACGCTCGCGGGCACATCGGTCGACGCTAATGATCCGTATCGGTGATCCCGTTAGCGTTGCCACCTCCGGACCACCTTTGCTTCCGCCTCTAACCCACCTTCCTCCGCCATCTTCCTCCACTCTCCCGGCTTCGCAGCCGTCTTCCAACCTTTCTTCGATTCTCTCATCCCGTTTCCAGCGCTGTTTTCCTACCTGTCATCCTTCGTCCTCCGATCGTTACGCTGCAGCAATCACGTTCTTTCTCTTAACTATCGCTTTAAAACTAGTTCGAATCTGCTATCACTCGTTCTTCGGTCGTTTGTCGGCTCGTGTAGCTTATTTCGAAGCTAGAGCTGTCGTCTGATCGATGGTCAATTTGCCGATTATGTACAGCGATGCTCGGTAATCGAGGAATTTTTACCAAGATCCTGTAATTTTCCGGAGATCCATCAGCAGCTTCGGGTAGCTTATTTTCGTTCTTGGTCTAATCGATCCAGTCCTCTGATCGATGGTTAGCATTTGGAAGCTAGGCATTACTACAGGAATTATCGCGTCTTTTATATCCGTGTAATTACAGCTTACCCGTGTCCATCACAGTCTAATAAATTTTGCTCGCTGTAATTCGACCGATCACCGATGTCCTTTGTCATACTTCAGCCGATTATTCGCTAAAATCCGCGAGAGATAAAAATCGAACGGTACCACGAACGGACTATGCTCTGTTTCTCCGACTCGGCTCGGTCTCGCAACAGGGTGCGTCCAGGAAGCGATGTTTCTTCTTCCTTTGCGAAATCTCTCCACGCGAGATTTCGCAAACGCGATCGCTTACCGATTCGCTCCCGAACGATTCGGATTTTCCAGGAGAGCAAACTCAAGCACGAGATAACGGAGCGGCGACTCGCACGGAAGCTCGCTGGTTTTCGTTGCGAAATATCGTTTCGTCATTGGCGAGTCCGTTTCGATATAATAAGCGGATCGTGCGTCAGATGAGGGGCAAGGCTAATGCACGCCGATGGTTCCCCGGCGATTAGGCGAATACGCTGGCTTTATAATCCCGCGTTAGGGTACGATCGAACGCGAAACGATAAACGAAAGTCCGCACGCGAATAGAATCTAATTGCCTGTATCTACCGGTTGTAACGCAATCTCTGACGCAGTCGCCACGGTGAAGGTTTTCGAACGCGACAGCTTGACATTTTCACGTCGGTCGTATGGAATAGGGTCGTAAAACTGCGAAGTCGAATAGAGTCATTCACCTTTGCTTCGCTGGATGAAGTTGTCTTCGGAGCACGTGCGGAAAATTCGTTGCGAAACGGAGAGAGAGAGAGAGACCTGCGCGTATCGCTGATAACTCTCTTTCAAAGTGTTCCCTTTTCTTTATTATTTCAAGGTATCGCGAGACCCGTGAGAAATTGAATCTCTTTGTACCGCGACGCGTAGAAGGCGGGTAAATCGCACACAAAGAGCGATATGGGAAAGGCTATCCCCGTTTCCAGTCGGAAACGCGGGAAAGCGAAACCAATGATTACAGACAATCGTACAAACGGATTCGCGCGACGAATCACGATTTTTCCGATTGTAATCGGTGGAAACGTTAGAGGAAAACGATCGACGAAGACCGAGTCTTCGAGACTGTGTACACTTTCTACGTCTTTCCATAAAACGATGCTCGCGGAACGAATGTTATTCTAGCCATTTCAGGCTATAGAGAGAAATATCAGACAAACATGGTGGAGAAACGCAGGCACCGTTCTGTGCATACACGCCGTGGCCATAAAAGATAATTTGAGGAATTAGAAAGGAAGGGAGAAATTCGGTATACTCGAGAAGACTGTTCGAACCTTTGTAATATGTAATAACGTCGATACGAGAAGGTCGATCAGAATTCACTGGTCGTTTGACGTGCGATCATCCAGCTGGATTCCCGTTTGCTCGTTAAAATTCCTCCCCGAGGGCTACTCGGGAACCCGCTACCGATTCCCACAAGCGTCGCGATATCTTGGCCGAATATCCGATCGACTTAAGCGCAATTAAAATAATTCATGGAAACCGTCAGACAATGCGGGACACTCGTAACCGTTCGAACGTCACCGCGAGATTAATTACGAATAATTACCGAATAATCTCGCTGTCGGCGGTATCGTTAAGGTCGATGCGCGTACGAGAAGCTCCGAGCTCGGCCATTGTTTCCAGAGAGACGCATTGTGTTGTTGCGGCGTTTTCGCGTGGGTTTCGCCGCGTCCGCGCGGCAATCTTCTTTCTAATTGCATTAAGCACGGTCCCCGTGGTAAAACGAGAGAGGAGAGAGAGAAAGAGAGAGGGTGAGGAGGGTAAAGGGGAAGTTGATTCGCTGGCGCGCTCGGCACGCAACGTTTAGAGACGTTTAATTGCACCTGGAAGCATCGGGATTGTTCTCTCCTTGCCTCCTATGATTCACGGCCACTCGTCCCGGCGAACAATGTGTACAAAACTCGCGCGTTCTTACGCTTAACCACTTAACCACTTAACCTTTTGCTCTTCGATCGGACCCCGTTATCCACTTTTTCTTACCCGCTTTGCCTACCACCGTGTTCGCGTCGGGAAATTGGGACAAACCTATCTTTCGACTACCAAATCGGATCAACGAAAGAATGTTTACCCGAATGGATATTTCCGAAAGAAGTAGGTAACTTGTATCATCGTTAAAGGATTCTAAACGTTTATTTATTTTTATTCAATGAGAGTAAGAGAATAATTCGTGTAATCGCGAAAGAAATAATCAGAGATTGTAACAGAGAGTGGACTAATTTTCCTGTTAAAAATTAGTCGTATCTAAATATTTCTGAGACAAATGTTCCTTTCGATTCTATCACAGTTCAAACGACTATTTCTAAACTTTTAATTTAAAATTTGGTAGTAAATTCGGTAGTAAATTTAAAATTGTAGTCACTCGATTCCGTGATTTTTCTTTTAATATTCACGTCCATCTCCTATTTCGTTCTTTAAAAGATTCTTCTTCATCTTTCCTGTCTCGGTTCATCGGTCGCTTAACCAGACACGGTAATATCTTAATCTCGGCCGCAGGTGTCGGAATAAACAATCGCAATTAGGGTAACGTGCGTTGCGTAATATTAAACATACAACCTGTCCAAGCTGGCTGCGAGACGCGAGTTTTATTAGCAACTCGAAAGACCTGTCTTTCATTACCAACGCCAGGGCCCCGAGAGATCAATCGAGCCTGGATCTACCCCGCGCAGTTGCAATAGATCTGCAAAGTACAGATTTATTGTCCTGTTATGCACTCTCGATAGCTGCGTAGATTTAATCTGCGTACGAGCTCCTAGTTTGTAAGCATTTAGTCAGCGCAGGTTTAGTCACACATTTCGCAATGCTTCTTGCCGGAATTACTTACCTTTCGATTCCTTTTGCATCATAACCTTTCGACGGATTTCGCGCGATTCTTTCCGCGATTGTGCATCGACAGCAGTACATCGAATGTTTTCCTCTTCGATAGTTCCGTGGGAAATAGGATCGAGATTCGCCGAGAGGATTTTAAGAACACCGTTACTCCTCTGTTTCAGATATTTGGAAGAAATGGGACTGGCAGAGAGAGAAGCCGAAATGCAGGAGCTCGAAACCTCACGACCAGGCAGATCGCGAGACCTCTTCGGCGTGCAGCTCGAGGTAATTGCTCTTAAAACGTCATTTATAGCCTCGCCATCTTCGTGCTATACTACTGGAAATCACGCTGTTTATGTGTCACGTGTCTCAAATGGTTCTCGTACTCGAATTTAATTAAGAAAACGAGGACAGAGAAGAGAGTTACAGCAGTCGGACTTCGTGGCAGTAAAATTCGAACGACACCTAAATTCATACCTGCAGTTCAGTTACGACCATCGTAGTAATATTCAAACAACCTATTCCACGAATTTTCTATCGATTCTCTACATCCAACAAACACTCGGGAACTCCCATCCTAAAAATTCTAAAATTCAACGGATTTCTAGCACAGCGGAAAGAAAACGATTTTTTACGTAAATTCGTACACGATTTCTCTCTATGCTTCGACTTCGAATTGCTACGTTTGGAAATTAAAAATGGACTCCTCAAAGTTCACAGGATTAATACTGAAGATAACCAAATTAGAATGTTATCGATTTTGAGTTGCTACGTTTAAAAATTAAAAAAGGAATCCTTGCAATTCAAAGGATCGAAACGGTAGATATCGAGATACCAAGCCTAGCGATCCCTGTTCTTGTACGAATATCGTAGTAATATTCGAACAACCTATTTCTTGAATTTTCCATCGATTCTCTACATCCAAAAAGCACTACGGAACTCTCGCCCTAAAAATTCTGAAATTCCACGGATTTCTAGCATAGCGGAAACACTTTATACGTAAATTTGCACGCGATTTCTCTCTATCCTTCGATCTTGAATTGCTACCTTTGAAAATTAAAGGTGAACTCCTCGAAGTATACAGGATTAATACTGAAGGTATCCAAATCATAATATTATCGATTTCGAGTTCCTACGTTTGGAAATTAAAAATGGACTCCTCAAATATCACAGAATTAATACTGAAGATATTTAAATCCAAATGCTATCGATTTCGAGTTGTTACGTTTTGAAATTGAAAAGGAATCCTTGCAATTCAAAGGATCGAAACGGTAGATATCTAGTTATCAAACCTAGCGATCCTTGGTCCTGTTATCTTCGAAATCTACGAAAATTCGAGAAAAATCAGGCAGACCGCGGTTAAGGAGATCGGTGGAACGACGATAGGTTCGGTAAGGGCGACGAACGCTGATCGATCTCCGGTATCCTTGTCGAGGTCAGAGGCAAATTCGATACGGAATCGATAGCCCATTCACCGTGCAAGGTGGCTGCAAATTCAATAGTCACTTTTGCCAAGAGCGCGAGTATAGGCCAGTGAGAGGCACGACCCAGAAAACGGTGTCGGTTCTGCTAGAACAAACGGCTACCTGAAACCGAAACGAGCAAGGAAAGTCCGTTGCACTCTCTTCGTTCGTCGATCGATCGATCTCGCCTTTCTCTGTCCCTGCTTCTCTTGGATCTGGATCACCCGTGGATCACCGATTTCCACCGCTATTTCCGAGCTTGCGGGCTTCCCGGCCGATCCAATTTTCTTTAAGTAGATTTACGGTTCCGTCGACTTTCCAGAGAAAGAGAAAATTAATTCGTTAAAGGGAAAATACGAAAATGCCGGGATAGGGGCGATGTATAAAGGAGAAAAGAGGGTGTAAATAGAGAATCGGGGAAGGAAAAGGTAATTGGTTCAGGGGATTGAATTAACGGGAATCCTCTGTGGCGTCACGTGGCTCGAAAGTTACGTATTTCTATGTCCGGGTAATTCAAACTTCCTTCTCGTTTCTTCGTCATACCCCATTAATATCCTACATGATATTACTTTCGTTACTGTCACTACTGTTATGCTCGAATGAAATTCCAGTCGCCGTTAAGAAGCTCGGATTCTCGATTCTCGCTTTTCTTCGAGATAGCACGTTACGAACGCGAATAGCGCGAAATCACGTATGCAGTGATAGCGATAAGAACCGAACGGATGTGGCTTGACAATGTTAACTGTTCGGCCTGGATTTTGGGACTAGACTAACCGAGCACAGGAAGGTCCAGTAAAACCACGGGTTCCCAGTCTAAGCGTAAAACCCACGCGAGAGTTTCCTAACACTCGTGTTAGCCCGATTTGATTCGTTGAAACGGGAAACGGCAGAAATACTCTCGTTCCGTGGATATAACTTTTCCCTCCGAGCGTAACACGGCTGCATAGATTAACAGAGGAAAGGGGGAATAAATCGACGCGATATTGCAAAAAAAAGGTTCCGTGCGGGATAAAATTTCAGCTGACACGAATTTCCCATTCCTCTGTTCTTGTCATCGCAAACTTTCCTTGACACACATGTTTAATCGCGTTATCCGACGTATTCCTCGCTGGCCACCTTTCTATCATCGACGCTTCGTGTCTTTCACTTTTCCGCAGATACGTGCCCTCCTCTGCTTTCCTAATTCGTTTATTGCCGGCGTTTCCGCCCTGTCGCTGCTATCGGGCCAATTAACGGAGAAAGGTAACAAAACATTCGGCGAGGCAAAAAACATCGCGTGGCGGTGTATCGCGGCAACGTATTTTCACTTCCGGTTTCTTGCGATCGATTTTCATCGCAGGCCATCGATCGTTCGTTTTAGAAAGGCACCACCTTTCTCCGACGCTGGCCCGACCGACGAAAAGCTGGACGAAATTCGAAAGGCCCGCGGAATCCGAATGTCAACGATTCCTCGGCCTCGACCACCTGCCATCGATTTTCATCCCGTCCCAAACTCCGTGTTGGGCCTCTTATTTTACACCGCTGCACGTTCCGATGCGCGTCGAAATTTCTTCCACGATGTTTCACCTCTGTCGCGATCACGTAACTTTCCCAACCACTGTCTACGAAAGTCATTTTTATCGTATTTTACGTAATCGTTTTTTGCTATGCGTCATACGTTTTTCCGAGTACTCGGTAAGTATCGTAGAAGTACACCGAATGGTACTTAATATCGTTATTTTATTCGCCGATGACGAAATCTCGTTTCGAATCGAATATCGTTTTCCTTTACCGATGACGTATGAGGTGAAGTCGAGTACATTGACATTTTTCCAATTAAAAATACCAGTGATAGCGACTGAAAAACGCGACAGTTTCGCGGTAGCGATTTGAAAGTAGAAATGTTGCAGAGAAATAAATATTTCGAGTCGGTGTGTGTGAGCTCTGGTTCGTTGGTTCTGGGTACCCGTTAGATCGCAGTGAATTTGTCCAACTTTTTACTTTCCTCGGCAGCTTGCAGGTAACGGAAACCTATTGTAAACGAAGTTGTAAACGCGTGTCTAATTTATGTGCAACAACCTGCACACTTTGACGTGCATCAGTAGCAATTAGTCTTCGGGTGATCGTTGTGCACAGGTTGTTTTCGTAGGCCACGTGACTCATTTTTGAACATCGTACTTCCCTGGCTGAACATTTCACGTTGGTGTAACGATTGTGTTTTCTTTGATGACTGTTTTAACACTAGGTTTACGGGGGTTTTTGTATACCTATTTTTACGGACACCCCTCAGATTTAGGGTAAAGAAAACCACATAATTTCTTGAAAAAACAAATGATGGGTTTAATTTGAAAAAATCGCAATATTAATAGACTTAATGTAAGTTAATTAAATCTGCTAATATCGTATAATTGAAGCAACCCGTCTGTCAAATTGACTGGTCCCGTAAATCTAGTGTTAATATTGCTGACAATCTGATGCGCTAATTTTCAACGAAACATGTGAGTTTCGTTTCCTTACTTCCAACAAATAACTGTAAATCTCATAACATAAACTACAGGAAACGAAATGAAAGTAAAATGAAATAAACGAGATAAACAAGTAATTAAAAAAAGGAATGAAATAAATATGGTTGTACTATATAATATTTCACGGTGAAATGGGATAATTAACCAAATGAATATTTAACCGGAAGAAAAATCACGCGTGTGCCAATTGTTACCTAATCACTGACGTCCATATCAAATTACGAATTACACGATTTATCGGTATCATAGATCAGAAATTACAAATTAGGCAAAAAGACGACAAATTATCCATGCCATCGTATGTATCAATCTCAAATCCCGATATAATAAATGCCGCTTAATGATACGTTATTACATATTATTCATACATTCCACGAGATTTAATACTTCCGCGAAGTCAGCCATTACCTAGAATAACCCAACAGACCTCTCCCACTTCCTACAGGATACGAAACAATCTCCTTCGGTAATAAACAGTGTTTACGAGGCTAATAATCCATGACCGGGCAAAAACTTCAATTAAGAGAAAAGAGAACAAAGAGTTGTATATTTTTTGTCAGTTTAGCGTATGCTTTTACCCGCACTTTTCCCTCCTCGTTGTCGCGTCTCTTCTCTCTCTAATTCAGAATAAACGAAAGCGAGTCGCTCGTATTTTCCCTGTATAATCTTCCATATCTCCCGTCGTTTCTTAATAATTCCCTGCCACGGAACCTAACGATCGACGTTTTTGCCGAATCTCGCCGATCCAACGATCAGATCCGCGCCGCTTTTTACGCCAGTTTTTCGTCCGCTCGCGCTATCAGCCTTTCTATATCCCCGTGAAAGCTGATCGGATTAGCTCGCTGCAACCTGTACGCCTCGCGATTACTTCATTTCGAGAGTTGGCTAATCGGTAACCTGTTGTCTCAGCCGTTCGGTCAGTTTCCCGTACCCAAATGTCGGATAATTATTTTTCTTCCCGATCCGGAACCGTATCAGTAAATATATCTCGAGTTACTATTCGCGCGTATTTAATCGCCAGTCCCACCGCAAATATGGAAGCTCCTTCGTCGGTTCGAATCGTTCGTTGATTCGATGAAAACGGAGAGTAAAAAGAAATTAAAACTTCTCCTGGAACGCGAGATACATCTAATCGATCTCTTAACTCGCTCCGCGTCGATACGAGGATACGTCGTGTCCTTTTCCTGTAGAAAAACCACCGTGAAACCGATATCGACTACGTTCACCCGCGGAAGTGAACGAAACGACGGGAAAAAGAAGAGAGCTCGACACGAGTAACACGGAGGCTACAAAGGTATCCTACCAGGTCCTCTATCAGTCCCGGAAGAATCTGCTGGAACGAAATCAATTACACCGGGCGCGATCCAGGGATAGAAGACAAGAACCACCGGGAACACGAGCTAACCCGCCGATACCGAGCTCGACGTTCGTGGAAGGAAGCAAATGGCCGAGAAAGGGAAAAAGAAAGAGGATATAGAGGAGCGACCAGGTGGAGACAGGAGGAGGAAGAGGAGAAGCGCGGAGAACCAGGAGCGTCTCGCGACGAGCTTCATGAATTATCGAACAAACAGATGTTATGCGATGGCAGGGGCCACTGGGGCCGTTCTAACGTAATTTGATCGGCCATGGAGATACCTGGCCCTGGTATAAAACGTTTCCCTTCGCTTCTATCGTAATCACCGATGAGGCTTTATTAATTGCCCGGGCAATATGGCGCGAGCCTAATTAATCGCGGCGCGGCTCATTATAAACGACACGGCTTAATGCCCGGGGATCGTGTCGCCTCTGATCGGATCGTCCCGGTCGTTTTAATCGGCGCAGATGTAAGCCGGCGGGTTAATATCGAGTCACGAGTTCGTTAAATCGTCGATCAGCTGTAATGCGCGTAGTCGAGTGGGATAGGCCACGGGAAATTGCGAGATGATGCCTTTACTCGAGGAAGGACACGCTTGTTCGGTCACTCCGAGATCGCAACTGGACAGGTCCATGGGATTAAAACGATTCGTCGATTGGATCGAAGATTCACCGTTCGGGATAATCGAGTTCGACGAGGAAGAATTTCCTTCTGTTGCGTTTTAGAGTTAGAATTTCTATGAAGCTACGCAACCGGTAGATTACTCCTCGAGGATCTCCGAGGAATATCGTCGTTATCGTCGTAACTGTCGGAGTAGAAAGCAAATATGTCGACAAACGCGTGTAAGTAAGTCTAATCGCGATGTCTGTTATGCGTACTATTGTATAATACGTTGGTCCTTACCGTGTATGTATGTGTGGGACTCCGCTGTAGTCACGTGCGAACAGACCGTCGGTCGTTTGGATCACCTCGAGTACTATAATCGACCTGAAATAGAAAGTTTATGTTAGTCAAATACACGGATAAATTCAGAAACGTGGAAACAGTTGCTTCTATTTACTCGATCTAGCAATAACATCACAACAATCGTGATGTCATCGTCATCATCGTAATATAAAGATATTTTAGCGTTTAAAGACGTTTATAGTTATAAAAGAATAAATGCGTACTTTTAGGTTTAAGATTAAATTAATTTGAATGCATGGTCGTTCCACGAAAACGAGTGACAATAAATGACAAAAAATAAACGACTGAAAGAAGATTGTATGGAAGAAATATTTACGACAGTGTGAGTAGAATAGAGTAAGATTTGGGATAGAACTATTCTATTCTAATTATATAGTTATTTATTTATCAACCAGAGACGTGTGTGGACACTCGTGCTCCCCTAACCTCTTCTCTGCATTATCATCGTGTTCATAGATCATTTTTGTAAGTCGGCACGTCACTAACGAGCGAAGCGACCAAGGTTGGCAACATTTGTGTAGCATACGTGCGTGGCACGTTTGTATTCGCGTATTTATAAGGAGCGAACGTACAGGCAGAGAGATCGAGAGAGAGAGAGAGAGAGAGAGAGAGAGAGAGAGATGGTTTGTGAAACCAATTAATTAAAGCGTATGTGGAAAACCCAACAGAAAAGGTCTCTCTCCCCATGTCATCCTTATACGACATTTTTTGGCTCCTCTCGGGTTTCGACATAGTCTTTTGAATTTATGCACCGCGTGACAAGGTCGCGAAAGGTTTCAAGGTGGATCTGAGAATTGGATCAAGGGAACGTACTATCTCTCGGTGTCCTAATAAGTACACCATGGTAGCAATTTGCTTTACATACTTGGTAATGAGAAAAAGTAATTTATACTTTGGTTCAGCAAGGCAGGTAATTGCATAAAATTCATTAGCGATTTAAATCACGCACTAGTTACAAAGTGCTTAAATTTCCCTGGAAAATAATAGCCCGTGCTTATCCGAGAACACCGGCTCAAATTAGCCCGAGTTCTTTGAGAAAAATACGCGAGACGTAATTAATAGAACTCGGTCCTTTTCTTTACATTACGATACTCGAGATTACCGAAGTAAGCATTAATTCATAACAAGCATACGCGCGTTGCACTGTACGCGTTGATTTGCATAATTCGCAATACAAATACTAGACGCCTAGAATCAAGATAGCAGCTCCGCTCAATCTTCCTACCCCCTCTATCAGCCCAGGAATCTAATATATTACCTCGAATATATTTTCCTCTCCCGAACAATAATATTTCTCCTTGAAAATCAGTGAACTTTTATGTAACCTATCTAAAATTATTATACGTCGTCTCGTTTTAATTGATTTCTAAATACTCGTTTCTTATCCGATCCGATTTTATCACGGGTTATGCCTATAAATCAAACGTGTAAATAAAATTAACGTTATTTTGCCACGGTTCCAAGTATCTTAGATAATACTAAATATACTAGGTCGTACGATATTAATTACAAAAAAATAATTATATTCTTATTTACTTATTCGCTAAAAGTGAAAAAACCGAAACGAATGATTTCGATACTTCTAGCATTAACTCTAGAACAACCGATACTTAATGGGTAACTAAACATAGCGGACATGGAATATGGTAATGTTAATGGTACGACGAAGATAAGTAAATATATTAATTACAGTCCAACCTCGAAACGAGTCGACGTGAATTCTTTTAAAAGACGGTTGTACACCTTTACTAATTACAGGAAGGAAAATTCTAATACCGGTCTTTTCGACTGGATCGGTAGTTCCAGTGTCAATATAAATCAACATCTTTTTTTTTTTTACCGGAAACTGAAAGATTCATTACAGATTTTTCAAAAGTGCTAGCGACTTTCCGGATCGGCGCGCAATTTCACAGCCGCGGAAGCGCGAAGAAGTCGGCTCGGACGAAAGTTCGCGAAACGTGCGCAAAATCGCGGGGTTTGCTCGGTCGGCGATGGATGTTTGATCGGGAACGAGGAAGAAATTCGGTTCGAACGACAGGGAAACCGCGAGAGAAGTTTCGAGAGAAGTGGATCGTGACGGTGAGCAGCAATTTTGATGGCGGCGTTTATGATAATACTCGGCGTTTAGCGTAAAAGTGAAAACGGTGCCTGGCTCATGGAACCGTAACCGGATAATGGCGCGACCGATGCGCCGTGCACCGGCGAAAGAAATTGCAAAATCCGTCATGGCGCTTTTTTTCTCCTCCTCCTTCATTTTTTCCCCGCCTTCCTCCTCTGCCGCTTTTCCTTTTCGTCCGTTCGATTAAATGTCAATTTCGCAAAGGCCTGAAACCGTGCTCGTCGGACGGGCATCGATTAATCGCGTTCACGGAAGGTCTGCCAAGCGACGTGGAACGTTCCGTCCCTGCCATTTGTATCGTTATTCGCGAATATCGCGTTTTAAAATGTCACGCGAAACGCTCAAATATTCGTACACTCGCGTTTCTCGCGTTGACGCGTTCGACGTTCGAATCGCGGCTACCGAGAGATACAAATTTTCTCGCATCGTTCGGTTATATTTCACGTTGTTGTATCGTACGTCACGGTGCTTTAAGCATTTGCAATCGGCGATCCTTTCGTGAGAGAGAAATAGCCATTCGAAGACTTTCTGCCACAGAGTCAACGATATTTTTAAAATGGTAAATGAGAAATCGTATGCAAAGTAAGACGTAGATTTATTTTAATTCGTTCGGTAATTTTAAACTCGGTGAATTAATTAACGTCGATCATTGGGATCCGATTAAATGGTTTAAATGGGCTGAGGGTTGACCCTCTAGTGCAAAGGGTTAGATTTAATCGGAGGATACGAGGGATTCGATTATGAGTCGATGGTTTGGCACCTTATGATTCAGGTTCCGATGGCGCGTGCCATAAATGCCAGAGTCGGTCACACGACGAGTCATTTCGTCCGGACGTGGGGAAAGATAACGCGTAACTGAGGCAGAATGATATCGGTGAAACTTAACTACTTGTTTACGTTGGACACCATCCACAAACCACGCCTCTCACTCGCGATATGCACATCAGGGCCAATTTCCTTACCACGAGTCTCACACGGTATTGGAGACGAAGAGGTTAACGTTAAGATCGTTTAAGGTAATAGGTTTCAGGAAAAAAGAAAAAGAATTAGAATTTCTGGAAATAAAATAATGGGACAATACATTAATAACATATGTTTCAGAATAATTAACATACTACCATGACTCAAATCACCATTTCCAAATTTTGCATTTAAAATTCCGCATGCAATACTATCGCTTTGACCATTAGACTACGTGATAAATTTTTCGATATTTCTTTTTATCCCATCTCTTTTAAAATTCTCCTTCTTTCTTTTTCTCATCCATCGATCATTTAAGTCTTAATAATGTCCATATATCTTCGCATAATCGAACAGAAGATAACTCAACATCCAAAAACGGGTGCTAAACGTAGAATAGGATCATAGAAAATCGGATCGAAAGATCCATTGGGTGTCCTAGCCTAATTTCCGCTCGAAAGCGCGCAACATGGCGTCGCCTCGAACTTCAGCCTCGATTATCTCGAAAACAAAGCTCCGAAGGAAAAAACGTCATTGCACGTTTTCGATCTGCCTTTGCCCGTGGAATAATTCTGCTTCGTCCCTCGTGCCGCTCGTTCCGGTACACACCGCGTACAACCCAATAAATCCCGCGTGCATACGCGCCGGTTGGAAGGAACGGCCACAAACGCACGTCTCAATTATCCGCTATCCTTTGCCCGTGCGCGCTCGACAATCGGTTGTCCCTCTGACAGTGAACGATGCAAAAAGCCAGCGTGGCTCGCGGATGCACCGGCAAACGATCGTCTAAGTGACGCGGAAATATATTTTATTTCCCTTCCCCGGTGCCGTCCGGTTTTTGCTCGTTCGCCGAGGTCCGCGTCGTTTCACGGTTTATTCCTTTCAACGCGGATAACTCGCTTCGTCCCGCTGCTCTCCGACACACGACCCGCGGCCGAGACACGCCGTCGTTACGGCCAGGGCGAAACAGAAGCCTCTTCGAGAGGGAGACGCACACCAGCTGGGATCGCCGCCGGGTAACCGAGCGATTTTTCTGCCGCGGCTTTTTCCGCGATCGAGAGCCCGGCCGATCGATCGAATCGCGAACGAGGTCGCGGCATTTTTGCCCCGGCTGCAATTTCACGAAATTCGATCGGGCTTCGCGGTGCATTTGCATCGTGGCTCGTTTTTCCGACGGCTTTTGATTGCTTTTTTTCCTTTTTTAACCGAGCGGAACGGGAGGGGCGGCCGGGTTTCGTAAGCCGCCAAGTCACGGTGTGAAATCGATGCTCGCGATTTATTTTATTTTCTCTCCACCTTTGAGACAGAGAGAAAGAAAGAGCATTAACGATCGGATCGCTAAACGTCGATCGGCGAGACCGATGTTGGTTTTTCCCGGTGAACGAACGTTATTATCGTGATTAAGATTTTGATCGATCCGACGTGTGTGCGACGCAAACTTCATGTTCCAGGGTAAATTACCGAGCGAGTCGAGATCATCGGTTTCGGATGCTTCGTTCCTCCTGTTCCCGCAACTGTGCAAATATTTGGGCCAAAATTAGTATACGCTTCTATCTCGGTATTTGTCTATGCTCCACGATTAATATGATTATTATTATCAGTACAAACTGCTATATGGTTTCGAGGAATCTTCAGGTATTAGAATTGCTGCGGCGAAAATGTAATTATTTATTTTGAAACTGGAGATTAACATTAGAAATTATACAGAAATTTCTAAATTAATTCGAACCACCTCGTTTCACTGATTTCTAAGAGTATTCGATATTTCTTTGTTCCTGACAGTTGCAGTTTGTCAAAAATGGACTCGGTCGAATTATCCGTAACTTAGTTGGCCACTTGAAACGAAGATTCGAATTGCCTAATATACTAGAGGAACACCGGAACGGTATCGCGTACGAGCCAACTGGCAATCGACGTCCGATATGTTACATAAAAGAAATAAAAGTATAGGAAAGTATTATTCAAGCCAGTAATTCGTAAAGAACCCGTGCTTGGAGGTACCAGAATTTGCATGGAATTCACTTAAAACTGTCTTCCATTTTCCGTAATGAAACACGCGGCTGCCTAACAGCGGTTTTATCGATGCGCCAAGGCAGACATGCTCGTTCATCAACAAACGACTGTTTGTTTAAGCATATGAAAGTCCATAGTCACGGCGACAGGGGGTTGGAGGGAGAAGGAAGGAGGAATAATAAAGAAGCAGCAGGAAGAATTTCCTGATATCGATCGTCGGTTTTCCGTAAGACGAAGAGTTAGAGGCATGATTCGACGGGATGTCTGTCGAAACGCGAGTTTGCGCAATTCCTAGGCTGGCCCTTCTTATTAAAGATAGCCGCGATACTAACAGCCGATTACGAAGCGCTGAGCTATTATCCTGTCTGTCGTAATCGGACATCCTTGTTAGTTCGACGGAAAAAGGAACTGCTATGGCCAACGCGGCGAATTGCATCTTTAATAAACTGCATAGCCGCGTAACGTCGCTCAACTGTCAGGTAATCGTAATAGCTGGCCCTGGTGGGAAATATTTCTCTCGTTTATTTTCTCTCGGGTTTCTACGGATGCGCGTTTCAACGCTGTTTCGCGAGACGCGTTCGATTTTCCCTCCTTTTCAACGATTAACGCGATCGGCAAACCCAACCACGCGCGCAAAGTCGCCGCTGACAGTTTTAGAACATCGCGGCTGGTCGTTTTTTGGTTAGAAAAAAAAAAAGGGAAAATTTTTCGACTGTGCGTCGAAACTGGAAAACGATCGGGTCCGTTTGAAATTTAATCTCTGCTTTCGTTCGTCGAGTAATAGTTGAGCAAGAAACGAAATATACGAAGGCATGGCGAAATTTTATAGTATTCCGGTTCATTATTAACTGTATTTTGAAGTTTACCATTGATACACGTTAAAGCCGATATTAAAGTCGGAATCTAAAAGCGGTATTAAAACAGATAAAAATATAGAGATACGAAAGGGAAGATTTATGAATTTGCCAGATGTAGCGCACAATTGCGACTTCTTTTTGACATTCTTTCGCAAATAGGGTATCTTACAGGTAATTCATCATCCAACGATTTTATCTCGCCGGGCTGTGTTTTATCTCTAATCTAAATTACATCTCCGTTAATGCTTTTTTAACACGTCTTTGTTTACTTCCTCCGCCGCAACAGTGACTCGCTGTTGGGGGCCATCTATCGCCATTTTATCCTCTTCCACCCCCTTGCACCGCGTTACGCGATTCATCCCCTACGACCACGAACATATAATTATATCCTCGCGAGACATCGGGAATTTAATAAAAATTCCACGAAACGGTCACGTATTCGAACCAAAATATACAACTTTCACCCGAACCGGTATCGGATCTGATTACCAACGAAATAAATAAAATTCCTACGGAAGGTATGCACGCAACGCGGCCATATTCCGCAGATAAACCGAAATGAGTTTTAATTAAATGAAAACATTCGGCTCCTTTGCGAGTCGCGATTTCATTTTCGACATAATAAAATCCCGGTGATCGGCGTTCCTCTTTCTGCCCGATAGCCACTGTTCCGCGAGTCGATATCTCGTGCTATCGAGCCGCTGCTGCCACTGATAACAGCCCTTCGATCCACTCAACGTGAAAATGCGATGTCACGATAAAGTTGCGTGGATTACCGGCTAAAGCGAGTGTTGCCTAACTACAACAAATGATACCGTATCGGCAGTTTGTTGCTAGCCCGGGAATACACACAGGTTCACTGCCTCGTTTTCACCCATTGTTGAAGTTTCACGCGCAACCCTCGATTTTCCTACAGTTTTCCCAACCTTCCTGCAATTTCCCTTTTTTCGATATTTTCTCTTTCGCTTTTTTCTTTCTGTTCTCCTTTTTTTCCTCGGTCCCAACTATGGCTCGTTGCAGGCTGTGATCAGAAATCAGCATGCTATTGTTCGATTAAATAATTTTACTACGCGTTCTGCAATATGTAGCACGGAAAATCGTGTGTAGGAGATATTCTTAGGTGTGATTCGTTTTTATTAAATTCTCCATTGCTTGTCGTACAAATAAATGTATCGTATACAAATCACCGTAATGCTACAACGAAGATCAATAATAATACTAACAGAATCTACGTTAATTTTTTCAAAATCAAAGAGAAGAAATTCTTTAATTAAAGAGGCAATTCTATTGCTAAATAAAAAATGTAACGAATTTCTATTTAAAATTATTATAAAATTTATATGAGCTTAGAAAAAAATCCAATGTCTATATAAACGAAGATTCTTTCGTTCACCAAATAGAAATTGTTTCAATAAATATACTTCAATAAAATTACTCTACAAAATCCTGAAACTCTCGCTTTCTACTGTCGTAAAAAACTTGCCCTACCTCTATCAGAAAATCCAGCATAGCGTCTCTGAAGACGAGCGGCTGAAAGCCCGAGGAAAAACGCGAACTCGACCAATCTCGAAGCATCGCCGAATTTGCATAATCCCGGAATAATAAGTCGTATATTCGTAGGAAATTCAGCGGTTTCAGCCAATTACCGCGTACACTCGCATGCAGGCTAAGCAGGCAGATCGCGGAGCGCGCGCTCGCGTCTTACGCCGCTCGTTCTCCTATCTCCTCGAATATATCTATGCAAGTTCCACGTATTTCAACGAGGTACGTGGCCGTGCACGCACACGTGGATGCGGCTACACCGGCGGTGCATCGCGGTGCACTCGTTGCATGCGCCTAGAGAGGAACACGAGCGAGAAACGACAACCGAGAGATCGTTATCGCGCTAAACAGGAAAGCAAATTTCGCGCCAACCACGCTCGTCGTTCCCGGAAGCTTCTCCCTTTTTTCGTCTTTTTTTCAAGAATTACCCGTCCTCCGAGTCCGCTTTTCCACACCGCGAACGGTTCTTAACGATGTTCGACTCCTGGAAGTTAGAAAAGGATGACTGGTTCGAGATTCGAATTACGCGCCATTGATTGATCGGGCAGACTGTTTTATCGGTTTTCGACGTCGGGCTAGGTTCGCGACAGGCTGATTTCGGTATCGTCCGATGGTCTACGATCGATCGAGATTTCTGACTGGTTACCGGTAAAAAAGAGAACTGTACGTGTGTCGCGTTGTTTTCGATTGCTGATGCAGTGATACGGATTGTAGGTAACAAAAGGAAAGGAATATTTTATCGTTCATGGGATACGTGGCTTTCTCAAATAAATTCGCAGATGATATTTTTAACACACGATATTTATAATTTTTTTAATATATTCGTACTTATAGCAACGCGTGTTTATTATTAAGATAGAAATACGGGTGAAATAGTGAAATTCTTTCTGAAATTCTGAATTTTTGTTCAATCTCTCGCGTTTTTCGTTGCAGGTTACCTCCTTGCTTTTGGAAGGCGAACGAAGAAAGCTAGCGGTTCTTCAGAGAGAATTGCAAGTCGCTCTGGAAGAAGGGGGAAGTGTGAAAGTGAAGGAAAAACAGCGACAGGAACTGCTGCACGCGATATCGTAAGTAGAATCGGCACGTACTTCATCAGACGAACGTTAACTCCGAAATCACACGCACTCCCGTTTTTCTATCGACGGCATATTTTTCCCCGCGAAAGATTTATGGCCGTAATATATTGCCTTTACAGCTTCTAATAAAACATTTTTATGTCGAACACGCGAACCTTGTTTTTAAATGTTTCAGAACAAATTGAATCACGAGCATGACGTGACCACCTCTATTATTTTCCCCGTTAGCCAACAGATCGATACGTATTTTGCTATATATTATACAGATTTTGGGAAACGTTCAGGCTAACAATATTGGACATCAGCTATTGGTCGGCTAGAACGTTTTCGAAAATCAAGAAAAATATCCATTAATCAAAATTTAACATGAAAATTCCAAATAACATTGAAATAAATTGACATACTCACGACCAAATATTTACCTCAAATTGACAAAGAACCTCAAATCACCGAAGGAAGAGTTAAAATTTTTGAAACAAATCTCCCTAATAAATTCGTAAGTCGTTTTAACAAATTACGATGCGATAACCGTAAGAACATACGTGGATCGCACGCTTCGTTAAAAAATAAAATCGTTTAAGCGTTTTGCGACGCACTTGACACTTCGTAACGTCGTTGAAAGTGCTCAAAATTTTACAGATATGACCGTACGTTTAATTCAAACGCCGCAGATAATTCCAACACCACTGGTGGGCCCAGTGGTGCCACTGCAAGTCTAATGGCGGCCACCGGTGATCCCTACGGCCGCCATCGCGTTAACAATCCCTCATATTGTACTATACACCATTAAACCCCTCCAACTAAACGGTTCTCCCTTCGGATAATAAAATCCGAGGAACCGAAATTTACATTTTCACTTCATATATGAAATTTATTTCAAAATGACGAACAAGAGAGAGAGAGAGAGAGAGAGAGAGAGAGAGAGAGAGAAGAGGGAGAAAAGGAAAGAAAAACACGGAAAATTTCGAGTATAAATATGGAAGAAACTATAGGATCGTGGGCTTAACCCCTTAACATACAATGACGAGTTAGACTCGTCATTTATTTCAAGGCCCTTCTTCGACTTTGGTAAGTATTTCTCTCCATTGTATGTCAAGAGATAACTTTTATGAATCAATCTTATCGATAAAAATCCAGTATTTATAAAAAAAAATATATTCCTTTTCAGATTCCATACTTTAGTTCAACTTAGCGAAATAAAATAATATTTTTCAATCGCATCAAGTGTATTTAATTTGTATGTCAAGGGGTTAAGGGCTGGAAGTGGAAGCGAGTCGTAAAAGAGAAAAGAAGTGAAAGCGACGAGATGAACAGCCCACCGACAAGTCTGTAATATTTTCGGCGAAAATTCGACGAAGAAAGAAGTTTTAAAGTAAAAATTTAAGGAAGCCAGGGACGATTCTCTTCTAGCGAAGTTTGCGTCTCGAGGTCAGAAGAAATAGTTAGGAGAGTCGTTTGCGGTTGTTTTTCTCGTTACGTATACAGATACATTCGTCACTGTTCAACCAACCCACTTTCTGTCTAACGATCTCATTTTAATAACAAATATAGTTGCTGCAAGCACGGCGGAGGTTCGGTAAAAAGATCAGGCGAAGCGTATGGCGTGTCATCGCGAAAATAATCGCGGCGAAAGCCTTTTCTGGTCACGTCCTGGCCGAAACTGGCGAAACTTGCCCTGAAAGCTATCGAAATGGCCGCGGCGGAACGAAAAACTCGGCTGAGGAAACATCCATTTTCCCGAGCGGTAGCTTTCGAATAATATATTTTGCAAGTTGGCACCGGACCCTCGTAACACCAGCTCTAGCGTCCCACTAGCCCCTTCCCGCCAAATGGCAGGCAGGATTAACTCGTTCAAGATTTATTAGCGCCTGTCCTCCGGCGGACTAACAATTTGATCAAACTACCGTGGAATTATGCAGTTTCGTGTAGCTTCCGGCGCGAGTCGTCCCGAAGTCGATGCCCGAAACTGCCAACTTCCAGCGCGTCTCCTCGCGCGTAAAGCACGCCGCGATTAATGAATTTCACGTCTCCGATTACGCTCGGCTAATTTTCCGCCTCCGCGCCGTCCTCGCGTTAGATTTCGTTTTGACAAATCTCGCGAGTTCGCCGGATATCGGGGTTTAGGATGCTTTGCCTTCCCGATCGTCAGTTTGCTAGTCCACTCAGAGGAATTTTCCACGATTACGAAAAGGGTGATTAAACCTGACAAATCTGGGGACCCTATCGGGAATAATTCGAGAAATTTTAATGGCCAATGGCTATCTCAGCTACTATGGAAAAGCCGGATTGCGAGATATGGATTACGACTGCAGAAATTATGGTGGTTAGGGAGTTGAATGGAAAAATGGGGTTGTAAGACAGTTTTATACGTGGACGAAGATATAAATAAATGTGCTGAAATAATTCTTCGATATGATTATGGCACTAGGTAGTACCAAATGGATCTAACTTTATCAGAAATTGTAAAATGATATTTAACCCCTTGACATACAAATTAAATACACTTGATGCGATTGAAAAATATTATTTTACTTCGATACGTTGAAGTAGAAAATAGAAGCTGAAAAGGAATATATGTTTTTTTTAAATGTTGGATTTTTATTCATAAGATTGATTCATAAAACTTATCTTTTGACATATAGTGAAGAGAAATATTTACCAAAGTCAAAGAGGACGAATGTCATAATATAGCGAAGAATAATCATAGCATTGTCATCGATGTCGTATATATCTTTTTAATGAGAATTTTCTTCGATTTGTTATTTTTTATCGTTTAGTATACACCGAATGTATCGTTAGCTAAAGGGTTAAATAATAATTCGATCAGATAGATTTATCGTACTTAATTCTCGATCTACGAAATATATTCAATTTTCAAGACTTGCAGAAAGTAATTCTCGAGTTATTTCTGTTTGGACAATACGATACGCGATTTTGCGATATGGGACTTTGTGGCTAACTACGTATTTGTTTGATTGAATTCGCAAAATTTACTCTAATTCCAAATCGTACACAATCCCGACCTGCCAGCGTATCATCGAAAATGGAACTGGATAAAATAGTTTAGCATCCGGGAACTCCCTGGACGCGACTTGTTATTTATTAAGCGGTCTATGTAGTTTCTAATTTCAGCTTTTGTTCGAAACAAACTCCGGCGACTTTCGCATCTCGTTAGGTGGGAGAATTACAAAAAATGCGAGTTTATTCCTGAAACGACGTCCATGCATTATCGCGCGCTCGCGGTGTGTACACGAATATTCGACTAAATTCGCGCACTCGTTGTTTGAAAATTGTTTTGATAAATTTAGAAATAACGATGGAGCTTGAAGAAATTTAATTAAAAAGTCCCTTGCAGTTTTATTCTGGATGTTCTAAAATTTATAACGGGTTATGATGTAACGCGCTCTCTGCGCAAAATGGTGAAAAATATTCTTCTCTGAAAACTGCCCTCACCGTTGTAAGTCTAACAAGCATACAGATTGTGAAAAATTCAAATCCAGCTGTATTCTTTTTATCTCTGATACACGATGTATACACGATAAGCACGGGAGAATTTTTCCAAACTGTTGTTTCCCTTTATCAAGCATTTAACGGGATATCGAATAAATTCGCAACGTAACCCTAACAACAAACGTATGAATAATCGTGCCGAATTTAATACCCGAAACTAAAATTCATTATAATAATTCGAGAGTGATCCAAGCCGATACCTAAACGTTCGAATCGCGATATATTCTCGACCAATCGGTTTCAATCGATATTTCGCTGAAACACTTTTCTGCGACCACCGCATTTCCCCATTAACCAACCTCTCTCGCGCTCGATGCAATCATTATCCCAAGCAAATCCAGTCCGCTGTCCTGTTCGATAAATCTACTCGCCCAGGATCACGTTAACAGGTGCATACGCGGATTTCTGAAATCCCCGAAATTAGGACCGACGTCTACCATCCCGTAGACTCTTCCGGCATCTCGGGCGTCTCGCGGCGACACCTCGAGGAGAAAATCCTCCGAGTCAGCGATATGTAAAGCTGCGCATTTTCCCTCTCTCTCTCCTCTCCTCGCTTTTTCCTCATTTTTTTTTTTTTACCTTCTTATATCCCGTCTGGTGTACGCTGTTTGCACAGCTTCTCGCGGCGTTTCGGCGCTGTTTGCGGACGCCGGAGGCGCGCCTCGTCGATTATACGCCGACGACGAATTTACGGGGATCGCGGCACCGCGGCGTCCCGCCGTTTCCGCGACGTCCAATTACGCGTCCCGAGCCGAAAGCGACTCGACCAGCCTCGCGTTTCACGGGGAACACGTGCAAGAAACAACGGAATAATTGACGATCCCCCTCGCGGATAGGGAGCGGAGAAATTGAATGGGGGATCCGAGAGACGCCGACACACCGAGGGGAACCTATGGCGGAACGAGCACGATGTTCGATTCCTGCGACTTTTCGCTCCTCTACGAAGGCGCGATGGCGAAATCCACGGGAAATCGTGCGGTATCTGATGTGTTTGATGTTACGGGGAATTTGAAAATTTTATTGGAACAGGCTCGAACGTGATTGCTTTACTTAAGACGATTTAAGCCGGCTTTTCTCCTTCGTTCCATTCCGTTCTGTTGTCGGGATTGATTTCCTTGAGTTTTGATTGTATCGTATATTCGCAGGGAAATTGATTTATATTTCGTTGCTCGTATCACCGGTATAGTTTGTTTACTCCTTTCTCTCTTGGCAGACGAGTTACTTTCGCGAGAGATATTCTGTGATTTTAATAAGGCTTGTTATAGTTCCTTCTTACTGTCTGGCTGTGTTAACTCTTGTTTAATCCGAAGGTTCATTTTTCAAAGTGTCCCTTCAAAGACCAAATTTACGCCACCTGTTAATTAGCCAGCAGTGGCTCAAGTTATCCTCTTTCGTGAAAGCTCTTAGTTATGTGTGCTTCTCGCGAAATCCCTTTTCGCCGGATTATTATCGAGATCATGCTCGAGGAACCGCGTCAAACTTCGCCAAGTTTCCTTTCGTGCGAACTTTTTGTTGGAAATCTAAGAAGCAATAGACAATTTACAATGTATCCTTGAGGTGTACATACATCAATTAGGCAGATCCTAACGATAGTTTCGATGGAAAATAATTATAATTACACGTTGCTGAAATATGATTTTTCTTTGAATTCATACTCTGCATCTAGAGTAATCTATTTAAACTGTACTCTATATGTACAATTAAGATAAATTTATGATAATGTACAGTTCAGTGAAAAGAATTCGTTGTTATTATTATTAACGAAGGCGATTGTGTAACACGTTTCGCGTATCCCAGAATTCTTTATTCTAATTCGTGGCAGGAAGGAAGCGTTATTGTTACATAATTCATCTTTTCTGCGTTATTTCGCTATTTGGTTGGTACAATAATCGAGGAAGGATAGCTGTTTTTTCAATCAATTTAACTAGTGTCATGACAACGACGCTGTACCCTAAAGATTGAGCGAATAAACCACCCACCCGCCCCATTCAAGACTCATATATCACTGTCGTCGCATGGTTCATCCGCGGGGTTATCTCGAAATCCCTAAACAATCTAGAATCTCTCGCTCTATCTTACGGGTATTTGCAATGACAACACGTGTGTCACACTTCCGGCCGCCCGATTATTATCGCTGGAAATAGAAAACTTGCTCGGAGAAAATGTGATTTTGAGAGAAAATGCACGTCATTTTACGGAATGTAATAACAGTTTGACGTTGTCGAACGTTGAATTATTAATGCAACGAGTCTCCTTTTTTCGTTGAACGGATATTAGTTGCGACCAAGGTGGCTGCGCAATATTGAATTTAATTTACCTTCAGAATGGTGATCTTTTGGAAAAAAGGTTAATGAAACTCTGGAATATAATTACATCGTTTTTTCCGTACACCGCAATTAATATCGATTTTGCGTCAAAATATAAGCCACAGTTAATAAGTAAAGTGTAAAATCTTTTATCAAGGAAACGAAGACTTTAAATCGAGGTGTTTAAAACTAGGTAATTCAGTTTAATTGCAGTTTCTCCTCTCCTGCGTTTAATTTTTAAATTTCGCGATAAATTATGGGCACAAGAGAAAGAAAATGTACAAAAATAATTACCACTGAATATTATTTATCTTTCGAGAGAATACGCAGGAAAGCATAGCAATATTTCGTAAATTACATTTTACAATTTTACTTTTGTCAATTTTCTTTTATTAAAATTTTAATGAACGTGCAATATAATACCTGCTGTACTATTTTTTAATTTTATTTGTAAATTATATTATAAAATTTGTATAACACAATTCTTATAATTAGTGGTAAATTCATATTCTATCAAAAAATTGTGTAAAAATATTAAGAAATAGTAATTATGCAATATTTAATTCCGATTATGTGGAGAATTAGGTGTTTGAATTTCGCGCTGTTTTAATCCCCTAAAACGTCCATTACGTCTTTGTCAGTCATTACGTCTTCGCATGACGAAACGGTCGCGTTGGCTCGTGCACGTACGTAAAATCGTTCGCAGTGAGTAAATCAGAAAAAATATACGCGTACTTGTTATTCAACGTGATTCTCAGCGAGCCACGTCTTAATTCACTACTAAATTCGATAAATAAATCGATAAAATACGCGTGTTTCGTGTGTGATATAACATGACGCGTAAATCCTTGCGATCTGGTGTTCTTATTGCAAAATCTTTCCGAATTTCCTCTAAAATCTCTAAATTCTCGTTCCTATTACCAATACCTTACGTTTAATCATTTTTCCGATAATCTACCGATTATAATTAATTCTCGCGTCTTTTCCCTTATTAGTTACGTAAGGTTATGCATACGCGTGTGTGTGTGCGTGTGTGTGCAATTCGCGTATTCGAAAATTCGTAAGAAATGTGTATGTGCATAGTGAAAACCGTCTTTAACTTGGATACCGACGCGATGTTTCGATCTTCGTATAAGTTGGATACTCAGGTATGCATTTATCGATCTAATAATATAATAAAATTTGGTACGTGCCATATTGAAATCGATCGGTCCTTCGATCGAACGTTTGACAGCCATCTTTGAACATCCGCGTTCCACCAGCCAATCATCGTCGATGCCGAATATCACTCCGCGCCTTCACCCGTCTCGCTGCGATTATAGAAACGAAGACGCAATTCGCGGGTATCGCTAAACTGGCAGAAAACGCACGAAGCAACTGCCGGGGATCGAATTTTCCGATAACGCGCGCGGAAACAATCGGGACGAGAGGAAAAGGTCGGAAAGTGATCGCGCGGGAAACAGAGAGAACGTATTCAATTTGGATGGCGGCCGTTCAGCCCGGGGCATTCGCCGGAAGAACGAACGGGCAGGTTCGCGCCATGAATTTGTAAGGCTGTTTGCTCGCGCGTAATTGCCGAACTTTCCGCGAAGACGTTCGCCCGTCGGTGGAACTTTCTCGATTCGTAAATCACCGTTGGCCGTGGAACTCGCTCGGAAAAATTCGTCGGTGCAACCTTCCCTCGTCTGTTCGCTCGCCTCGCCGCTTCTTCGTCTCTCTCTCTCTTTCTCTCTCTCTCACTCTCTCTCTCTGTCGATCGTTCTCTCCCTTCTTTTCTATACTCTTGCCCCTTCTTTTCCCCCGTTCGCTGTAGAAAGGCAACCTCGAAAACGAGAACGAACGCAGCGTCGCGAGGTCTCGACTGCAGCCGACCTTCGCGACGCTCTTTGCGCGACCAACCAGCTTGCAAAGGCGCGAATTAAGCACGGGCCCCGGCGCGATCTAATAAGCGAATTAAAGCGCTGAATGAAATCTACCGAGGCGAATTAACCGGGCGTGTGCTCGCGTACAAATGGACTTCTTGCGCGCCGGCAAGCGGCCCGTTTAGCGAGATGTTTGCGAGGGTGGTCTCGAGTAACTTCGCCGCGCTGAAGTTGGCCAAGAAAAATTAGCAAGCATGTATATACGCGTGTAACGAAGTTTAATGGCCGACGGTATTGGACCGGAGTAACGAAGATCGGCTTCCAAGTCGGGTATGATTAATTATGCAAGGATCATTCTAATCAGCGATACGCTCGTTTTCTCCTGCTATCGTAACGATGCGTTTAATAATTGATTACTACGTTCCACGATATTATATAGGTCGGTGTAATTTTAATCACGTTTTCATCGAATTTCGTACTTAATTTAGCGGATATTTTGATACGGTTCTAAGGGAAGTCGTGTTTCGTTATTTTTCGCGAAAGTTGGAGTATTCGAGTAAATTGGGAGATTTTAGTGGTTCTCAGTCGAGGGTGTAATTATATCTTTGTTTTTGGATTTAGTATAGGTTTGTTCGGAAAGTTATTTCGTTTTTTTTTATGCGGTTTAAGTGTGAAGTTGGCTGTGAAAAAATATAAATAGGTCCTCTGTTGGAAAAAAAAAACGAAATGACTTTCCGAACGACCTAATAAAAAATATGCCAACATCAAAGCCAATGCTAAAATTATTTTCTGTAATATTCCAAGCAGCTTTCACTGTGAAAAATAAAAATATTTCTTCGTGTACTATGACATTCGTCCGCAAAGAGTTAATTACTTTGCCAAGTGTATTACGCGAGACTCGTGATAAGAAAATTGGATCAAATATACGTTTGAAAGGCATGATTTTTAAACAGAATCTAATGTAAATTTCATAGATTAGGCTCATGAATTTTTACGATGTTTTGTTTGAATTACGCGGTATTCTTTGTCTCGACGCATGACCGACTTCGCCTTTGATTTCGCCGAAGAGTTTGTTCGACGGGAAATTTATTTGAACAAAGCCGAAGGTAGTTAAAAAGAGCCGCGTAGATGGANAATGGCTGCTCACGGTTTTTCGGGAAATATTGTTATTTCATCAGTTCGGGTAGCCCATTAAACAACGTTAACTTCTATGGGAAGACGAATAATATGAAAGCCTTATTCAAGGAACGCAAAGAAGTTTAAAAGTCGCGATACAAGTGACTTTAGCTCAGTGGAAGCGACGCGAAGTTTATATTTCAGTCGGGAACTTTTCGTTCGAACTTTATGGTGTAACCGAGACGTTGGCGAAAAATAAAACATGTCTTCAGAAGTACGATCCCTTTGATAAAATTCAGTATCCCCGTGTTATACTACGTTTCTCGGAGCTACTTTATATCATTGCATTTCTCCAGGCTACTCCGTGATGCTATACTTCACGAAAATAAATCTTTAAGCAATTAATAACCGAGACAAGGTACGAAGTTTCATGAAAAACTTCTACGAATTTATTAAAATTATTATATTACGTAAGCCGAAAGGAATACATTAATTTATAAAAGGAATCCTATATTTTAACCAACAAAATAATTTCCAGCATTTTTCCACACTCTTTTTTTGAGCTTATAGGCTGAATTGATTCCTTTTTTTTTAAAAAGTCCTTCGATTTTGCATTGAAAAACTTTTCCAAGTGCGTTTTCACTTCTTCAACATTGTTAAAGCCGATCTTCAATGCTAATTCCCTAATAGTTTGACGAGGATCTGAATCATCATCTAATTTTTGAGGTCTTCCCTTTCGTTCAACATCTTCGAGATTCCTATTTCCATTTCTAAACTTTTTAAACCATCTATGACACTTATTTAGTTTTAAAACATCGCCGTAAGTGTCGTTAATTTTTTTCACTGCTTCGTTTGCCTTCGATCTTTGATCAAACAAGAATAGCATACAATGTATGATTCGTAAATGTCCTTATATTGTTGGCCTCGACATCTTTCTTCCTTACTATAACCAAAATTTTTTAATCGAAAAATAGGATTTACAGTCAAGCTTGACCGTACCAATAAAACTTGTGTGTTCACACAAACTGACTGTGAATGAGTACATTGAAAAAATTTCGATTACTTTTCGATTTACCTAATATTATATACGAATATTCTCTGTTTTGCATATCTTTCATCAACGTTCACTATAAAATTATAAGAAGATTGTAAAGAGGAAGGCTACATTTATCGATGTATAACGATATACATACATCGTCAACTTTTACACGCTTTTTACACCACGGCCGAAAGGTTAATCTCCTGAACGGATATTAATTATTTCGTTGCTCGACAACCGTCCAACGGGGTCTAGCTTTTTCCCCCCTTTACATTAACGAATGATCGATCTATTATAACGCGACGTTCTTCACTTTGTCGGCAGGAAAATTCAAGGACAGCACGAGCAACTCGACAAGGAGTACAGAATCCACGCTGCCGGCGTTCTCTTATGCAACTCGAGGGGCTCCGGGAAGGTAAGCGTTTTGTCATTATTCTTTCCTCTCGGCCCGTGATTCACCGAAGATAAATGGTCCTCTCGATCATCGCGGCGCGATCTATTATTTGTTAGCGCGCCAGGCCCGGCCCCCGCGATTTTCCCCGTCACTCGATTTCTTCGCGAATAAATTCGATCGATCGATCCTTTCCTCTAAAAGAGAGAGCTTCCTACGTGCCTTTTTAAGAAATTGGATATGCCCCGAGTTCCTCGAACTATCCTCAAGGTAGGTAAAAATTGGTTAACGAAAAACTAATTGCTCGCTTGCGGCTTCCTAACATTTTTCATAGTGTATCGATCGATCGAAGTATCGGCAAACTTTTTGCTATTTAACGTGTCGGTTATTTCAGACGCAGCGAAACCCTGCAGTTTCGCGATATATGCAGTTTTCCGTGGGAAATATCTTTCCTGGAATGTATTTATTTCCTGCAATTTTTCTTTCAGGAAATTTGTGTAATTTTTTCAAGACAAAGTTTCTCTAACGAATAATTTTTATTTTTACGCAACGAAAATGCTTTTGCTTTCACCGATCTTAAAAATAGGAAATTTAATTTTTTGGGAAGAAATAATATTTTCGAGCGACCATTTTTTATTTGATTTGTTTTATTACCAGTTTCACCTTACATTTGCGATAACAAAAATTGTTGGAAATGTTTCTGTATTCACCGATCTTCAAAATGGGAAGTTTAACTATTTTGGGGAGAAATAACATTTTTGAACTGTGGATTTTGACTAGATTTATTTCACTATTAGTTACACGTTATATTTGTGATAAAGGAATTATTCAAAATGGCGAGAAAAGGATTCCGAGGACGAATGAAGCTGTCATATCTTTGAGTAGACAAATCACACCTATTCCCAGCTTTAACATATTATGTTCGGGTGGGGTGGAAATATCTAGGGAAATCGAAGGGTTGGACTATTTCCTAGCTCATCTAACAAGACATCAGTATTTTCTCATTTCAAATAACCATCGATTTATTTTTAATTATTATTTGAATCTCTACGTATACATGTTTACAGGAAACTGAATTTGTTACGCAGCAATTATGAAAAAATAATTTAATGTCTCTTAATAATTTGGTTTTATCCTGCGATTGATTCGGGCGTTTAATTGCTGAATTGATGAAGCGAAATTACAAAAGACTGCATGTACTAATTTATTTTTACGTGGAAAGTGAAGCAATTAGCGACAGGATTTTTCGCTGCTTCCACGATCATTTCGCCAGGAACGAAACGCGACATGTTTCGGACATGTTTCTCGCGCACTATCTGTCGAACAACCGAACACGAATCGACAGAATCGTATCGGGAAACCCAGCTGGATTCCTACGACTAAACAGATTTCCAGAAATTAATGCTCCATCAAGTCGTGCAAAAAATCGCGTTTTAATAGGAACGTCAACACCGGCAGCCATAAATTTGATCGCCATTCGCGTTGCTCTTGAGAACTATTGGCGTTGGCTTTGACAACTCCGAAGAAATATTGTGCACCGCGATTTTCATGGAAAGTTTTCAAACAGAAATTCTCCCCGGTTTATGCATTACGAATGCAACGTATAAAGTTTCAAGTGTAAGTGATCGCTTCGTTCATTTATTAAACCAAGACCGGCAGGGAAAGAAATTCTGGTTCAAAGGATAATTTAACGAGGTTACAAATATATCGACGTACATATTCAACCTTTATAATAATTTTTTTATACGAACGGTGTTACAAAGGTTATATGAAAGGGTTCAACGATCAAACATTTTACGCATTTCAAAGTACTTGCTACGTTATATATTCTGTACATTAAATGTCATAAAATTGTGGAGAAAATTGTTTCAATGTGCAAACAGTATCCAGCAGCTCGCATTTAGTAACGTGTAAATATGCTTGACAATATTGAAATGGTTTCGGGCGTAATGGAGTTTTCAATGAAATTGTTAAAACGCTCGACTTTCATACCGATAAATATCGTTCGATCGGAGGGAAAAAAATGTAATACATCAAATCGTCGTTTAATATAATTTTCTAACGATTATTATACCGATAAATCAGAGAGTAACAGCTGGACGTGTCGCAGCCGCGATCCCCAATTCCAACTTTGCCACCGGTTCTCGAATAAATTACCATCGACTTTCTGATTCCTTGAAACCTTAAAACGCGCGGAATCACGTCGCGGGCGAATTTTTCAATCCGGACGGCTCCGAAAGTTCGCCGATTTTTAACATTGTTCTTACCCCTACATCACCATATACTTCATCATCATCCGCTCATCGATCACCTGCTCTCTCCAGAGCGGGGAATAAAAAGAATCGAACGTTTATCCGGCAAAGTTCTCCGCTGAAATGCATCGAACGGTCGCCCGACAGCGGCAAGCCTCTCCGATTTCGCCAAGAAAATAGTGTAACGCAATCTAAAAGAACGAGGCGAACTTTCGAGGATCACCGATCCACCCTCTTCAACGTTTCATCGTCGAGCCTCCGGAATAATAGATATTCAATTCCTACGTGTGTCTGTGTGTGACTCTCTCTCTTTCTTCTTCTCTCTTCGGCTTCTCTATCTCGTCCCCGGCCTGCACCCTTACTTCACCGAGTCCTCGTTCCAGTCCAGCGTCTTCGTCGAACTAAACTTTGGCCGGATTATCGCGCTTTGTCGAAGATCGAGAAGCAGCCAGCTCGCAGCGAGTGGCACTTGGGAGTAACCGAGGATCGGCGACTCCATCTCGAGCTGCGGCGTCTTCGCTGTGAGAGAGGGCAAACTTGTCGGGGGTTGACCTCGTCTATGACGAGTAACTGTGACTGCAACGACGGAAGAACAGTCGGACCAATGATAAGGCGAGCCAACCCGGTCGAGATAACCCAGAACTCGAAGCTCCTCCATGCTCTTGCTGCCCCCTATCGAGTCGTCTGCTTGTTAGTTATGGGATTTTTGAGGTCTCGCTTTGGATTGTTTAGTTCCCGGAATGGGATCGTTGTTTTCGATAGTTTGCACAATTTCTGACATTTCTCGATTAACACGGAAACTCGAGGATGTTTTGATACGTTGTTAGTAACTCAGTCGAAAGTATTTCAGGAAATTTTTCGACAATTAGATTTAACGTTAGTATGTCGAATTGGAAAAATGAGGCGATAGAATCTTCCAGGTCTTTAATTAAAATTAAGGGTAACTAACAAACTCTTGTTTATACTTCATCCAAAATTTATACGTACTCTAAAATAAAATCGTTTTATATGAGGTTATAACATGAATATTTGTTCTTTTAGGTAGTACTGTAAATAAATTTAAAATAGATAAGGAACAGTTATTAGGTATGAATTATTCCGCTCAATGATGCAAATGGTTTAACCATTTGAGCTCGAAAAATTTTTTTCTGATGAACAACAGCAATTCCAAGCTTCTCTCAGTCGTTGATACTTTTAATGATGACATGAAAAATCTAAAGCACGTGTCTAGGTTAGGCTACTGGGTTACTTCGTGTGTAATTATACTTAACTCTTTGCGGACGAAAAACGAAACTAGCAATACATCTAGTATATATTAATCAGTTGAAAATAAGAAATCGAGGAAAATTTTCCGAATTAGAAAATATATACTACGTCGATGGCAAAAGAATAAAAAATTTCTATGGATATTTTGACATTCGCGTCCACAAAGGGTTGAAATATTTATCGTTTCGTATTCGTTATTTAGATTATAGCATTAAAATAAATTCGCCTCTCAAGTGTAAAAGGTTAACAGTGAATTTGCGTTGAAATATTCGTCGAATTTGAGGCATTTTAAAATATAAATATTTGCTTATTGTGATTAAGCAGGTCATCTTCTAGAATTATCTACGCTACCGATGAATATAGCGCTTACCTGATACGTTCCTTCATTTTATTTCTGCATTTTGCTAGTTTTTATTTTAAGATTTCCGTTTCAGTATTTCGTTAGCGAGGACGGTCTTTGGAAAATTAATCGTCGTATCTCGCGATCAAAGGGCAAGGGAGTTTTAACCCCGCCACGGACAGCGAGCAGGGCGCAAAGATTGAACATACAGCGGGCAATTTAGCGATAAGGTGAAATATGAATCCGAGATACCGCGGCTCGAGGCGCTCTCTCTGCTTCACGTCAAACTGTGCATACACCGGCTCTCGTTCTTTTTAATTTCTCCGGGACTCCTTTTCGTTTCGAAGAACTAATTTCTGCGGAATTGCAGTAGCCTTCCGGGAGCGATTTTGAAAAACCCCGGGTGATACAATTTCAGACCGTTGGAACTGCTTTAACTCCGTTTTTTTCTCTCATATCTTCTCAATTTCTTCCTTTTTCCTCGAACATTTCCCCGTAATTAATTACTGCGACTTTTAATTATCCGTATACTTTCTGAAAACGGATATCAGCAAATTTATTTCCTATTCGAGCGCGTTAAATATCCGAGTGCGTCGATTAATGGGTCATTCGGTTAAAAATTGTTTCGTTCATTTCGATCAGTCATCAAATAATATTTATTCTAAAAAAGAAACACCAGATAGCGATATTTATTCGCTTGTTCTATTTCCAAACCATTCGGAAATATTTCTCTTCGCTATCTATCTATATTTTTAGTGATATATATTATTAATGATATATACGATGATATTTTAGAGAATTTTCGAATATACAGCCCAGAAATTCAATCTACACACGGTCTCGCAAGTATCGTAATTAATTGTAGCCAATTCTCGTGGTGGAAAATCGGTCACGTCTTAATCCGAAGCATGCTCCGGAGTCTGGACGTAACTTTCTGGACGGTGGACCTAACTCCGCATCGCGAACGGTCTAATGACCATTTCCACGATAGCCGGATCATGGGACCTGCTTCCGGGTACGAAACGAGAAAGCGAAACGTGGTGGAAACCGAGCGAGGAAGGGAAAACAAGGACGTTAGAAGGCGTGTAGGAGCCGGAGGGGGCACGGCCGAGGGAAAGGATAATGGGCCGCAGGGGACAAACGGAAGAGGGGAACGCGTAGGAAATAATATGAAATCCGAGGCTGCGAGAAATAAGAACGGAAACTCAGCGAAGTAGGCGGAAAAATACGCGGGGGGGTAGGGCCAGATGACGAAGCGCAAAAACGAACGGGGAAATTACGAGAAGAGCCGGCTGGATAATAAAGCGGAGGAGAAGAAGAAGAAGGTACGTGTCCGTGACGAAGCGGGGAATTATGGGAGCGGGAGACAAACGGACGGCAAAGCTGCGGGAGAAACGGGCCCGCCGGAAGGAATGAAATATGAAAGACGCGCGCGAGGGTTGAAGAGTATCGACTGAAGCGGGTTTCGTCGCCGCGGTTTCCGGCACGCTGCATTGGACAAGTTGCAACGGCATAACGGAGCGGAAAGGTGAACGGAACTGGGATCCGGAGACATGAAAGAAAGCAGAGGGATCCCGGGGTGTCGCGCTGATCAGAAACAAAACCGTCGAGCTCTGGATATTAAAAGGAAGTAAGAGGGAATGTAGGTGATAGGTCCGGGTGTCGGTGCTGTCTCGGGGAAATCTTTTGCTCGAGTTTCCAACCCTTATCCGACTGACTGTTGTGCATCGAATGGACATTTCAGTCACTCGGAACTGCTAGAAACATAGATTAAGTTCGTCGAACCAAATTTTTTCTGCAGAATTTTCCGTCAGAGTTGGATATGTTCCCTGTACGACGTGAGTTTAGAATTTTTAAACTGGGTAAAAATTTATTGAAATCCGATAGTAAACGAAGATTATTGTAAGGTTGAAAGGGATGGGTTACACATTTAACCCTTTTCGTTAAAGAAAAATGGTAATTCGAAGACTTTCTGCTATTAAGTCAACGATATTTTTAAAATAGTAAATAAGATATTTTATAGAAATTAAGACGTAGAATTATTTTATTTCGACATTCCATGCGTTATTAGTTAATTTTTAATTTGATATATCAATTAAAATTCATGTTCAGAATCTGATTAAATAGCAACTGAGGCTCGCCTCTCAAATGAAAAGGGTTAATATTATATTTAAAAAGTAACAAATATTCTTAGACTAAATCTACTCGTTGACGTAATTTGTCAAAGACTCTTTGACACAGTGCCTATTCGCACTCTTACACCCATATGTAAGCTTTGGACACCATTTTCTTTCATGCTCTTGTGAGTTTCTCTTACTCAAACACACATTTCTCACGTGTCCTCGCCCTTGGTTTCCTACTTCAAACAGTCTGGACGCATTCCTAAGGTTTCGCTCGTTGCTCTCACACGATTCTGTCATAAGTATCCCTTACAATTAATCTTCTTGCACGTTGTCACTTTCATTGTCTCAAACACTCCGTTCTTAGTTTAGTAGAATTTAATACGAGAGATAACATAGATTATACGACATCGAATAATTAAAAATGTTTCAAATCCTGCAATCGCTATCTGCAGCACCGAAAAGTAGCTAGCAAGTAAATTGGTTGATTAAAGGAGTATTTGAAAGATTCCTGGGATCTCGTTATTCTACGTATCATGGAGTACAAATTGAAGTATTCGGTAAATAAAGGGTGAAATGGGGAAAGGAGGGAAGAAAAATAAGCGAGCAACGAAGAAAGTAGCGAGCCAAAGGGGAAACAGATCGGATGAACGAATAAACCAAATAACGACGCCTTCCGTATCGACTTACGGTTTTTTCCATTTCGCTTTTCCCTTCCTTCCTTCCTTCCTTTCTTCCCTTTCCTTCGTTCCATCCGTTCTTAGACGTTGCTCGATCTTTCCGTCCCTGTTTCACCCCCTTTTCATTCCCTACACGTTCGACAAACGAGGTTGGGGTGCATTAGTGGTGTCCAATTACAGAACCGCAATGCACCCTGGCTGAGACGCGTTATTTCCACAAGGAGACGCGAACGCCGGTGAAAAGGGAGAAAGCGAGACGCCGGAAATTTTTCCGAAAATGCCGAAGTTGCGTGAAAGCGAGAACAGTTTCCAACTAAGTTTCGACTAACGTACCGTTGATGGGCTTTAACTTTCGTTTCATCGCTGTGGTTGTTTTTGGATGTTACATGCTAGGGGATGAAGAACCAAAATTCAGGTGGTGGGTGAATTTTCTGGGAAAAACATCCTCGATAAACCAGCGTATTAATCGGTTTATAAAAGCAACCAAATTTTGCAAGCTGTTTCGATGAATCGTCGCATCAATTTCATTCGGAAACACTTATACGTACCTCCAACTCGATTCGGTGAAAAACAGACTCAATAAAAAAAAAAAGTCGTTTATCTCGAGTCGCGAGCGGATAATCCAGCCTCTAGAAACAACGAAAAAGTTGTCGTCGGTATTACAACGAACGTTCACCTCATATTTCACGGCCCATTCGTTGTTGCGTCCTGGACCATTACAACGGCACGTTAACGAACTGCGATCGAATTCCCGACAATATCGATAAATTATTATTCGAAACGCAACGAATCTAGAGTGAATCAGTCGTTGAACAGTCGGGGCCGATATGCTCACGTTTGCAAAGGTCCGCGAGCGAATCGGCCGTTTCATTGGTACGCGTAGCGAATCGAAAGTGCACGACGGAAAATTGATTTTTCGGCCGTGATTTGTCAAAGCTCGGCCGTTTCACCGTACGAAAGAGTTAATGAGCAATCGATGCATCGGTCGACCCAATTCTGAGACACCACAACAGCCGGCTTTGCGATCAGCACGAGCTGGAACACGTGAAAAAACGATTCCGCGTGACGAATCCGACGCAACGATCGCTCCTCTCAAAATCGAATCAGTCAAATTCCACATTTTTTCCCTCTCTTTTTCTCTCGCTTCGAATCGTGCGCGCGTTTGATACATAATTCTCTTTTCCAAGTGATCTTTTTTATCGTCCTCGCGAGCGTTTTTTGAGAACCGACGTTCGCGATCAATATGTTAAAAAGGTAATGAATTTTCATTCATTTTTCTCCGACCCGAAGTCGGATGGAAAATATCGTAATTCGACGGGAAGTTCGTATTTCCGTCGGTCCGCCCTTGGAAATTTTTCTCCCTCGGTTTATCAACGATCGCGAAAGAAATTTTATCTCGGAAAGGAAGGGATAGAAGCACCCGTGAGTTTCTTCGCGAAGTAGATTAATCTTTTTCATACCGACGACGATATCGGAGGGTAAATGTTGGTTCAATTTATCCGGAAGGAAAATTCTTGCACGAATTTTAGAGCGTGTGTTTACACCTTTGTTCGTACGGTCCTGCAGCGAGTAAAGGCATGGTCTTTCATCGCTTCTGCAATTGCAGCACGGAGATAAACATTTCACTGAACATTTCGGACACGTCGCTGGCACGCTGTCTACCGAACAACTGAATAGAACTCAACGATGTCGCATTTATAAATCCAGCTGTGCTCTTTCCGCGAGTAAACAAATTTGTAGAATATTCCAGACCGTAAACGAGACCGTAAATTTCGGCCAGCGTTCATCCGTGTCTTTAATTATTTTTCACGCGTTTCCAAATGTTACGTACGATAGATTTCTATGGGAATTTAATATCCGAGGTTAAATTCGCCGATAAAGGAACGCAGACGTAATTTTTCCGTTCGTATTGCGCCGACGTAACGGGATCTTCCTCTTAGAATTGCCCTTCGACATCACGTTATTTCTACGACGAGTCACAGCGCGAATATATCGGACAGCGAATATCTACGGGAGGAAATTCCTCTGTCATTCAACACAAAGGCCACGGAAAGATGGAAGAAACGGGAAAGAAGAACCGAATACTAACGGACGAGCGTATCTATCGACTGCAGAATGTCCGCGTGCAATAAGTAAGCAAGACGCTTTTAAGTCGGATATTCGATGTAATAAGAACAAGCGCCGCGAAGAGGGATGAAAAGTAACGAGGAAACTCGTTGAGCAATGGCGAAGAAGCGATACAAATAAATCCACTTTATTCGAGCGAAATTATACGTAAAGATGGGTAAAAGGTAGAGATAGCAGGATAGCTCGTAAAGAACACGCGATCCGAAGTAGATGAATTATGGAAAGGAACATGAAGGATGCGAAGGGATGCGCAGGTGGAAGAAATTACCGTGCTAACTGTGTTCGCGATCAAGATGAAGTGGGTCGAAAGGATTTTTTCCACTTTCGAGTATCTATCGGATGAAAAGGCGCCGGGAGAACGTGGAATCTAGCTCTTCTTTCGGTATCAAAGTAGATTTCATCGACGTTTCCATATTTTTCATAGGTTCCTTTATTAAATCTTCCTAATTACAGTATACATACAATTCCTCGTATTTCTCACAGCTAGTGTAATAATTTATATAACACGATTCGTTATATTTTCTGACGGTCACTGAGATAAAGTGGAGGAAGAATTATACGCAACGAATGTTTCTAGTTTATTAATGCCAATCTCTTCGAAATGTTTCAACGTTATATAAAAATTCCTCGTTACGCCAAATCGTCGTATATGATTATTGCTGAAGAATCGAGTTTTTAACGGACTCTGAATTAAACGAAGAGATAAAAGTTTAACTCGGAAGAGCGACTATTCGCGTACTTCCTCTTAGACGAACGTCTCCGTTTCATATTGCATCAAAACTCCATTTTTCCGGTACATTTAGTCGTGGAGCTTATCCTCCGTAGGTTTGAAAAGTCACGTGCATATTTTCCGACTTTGGATATGCTCTTTGCAGTTAAAGTTTGTCTTGCTGCTGGTGGAACGGAGCGCGGAATTGGAGAACAGGGAATCACGCAGCTCGACGCGATGGTAATCAGAAGTTGTTATATATGTATTTCCCGTGTTCTTCTCGAATCAACGTGTGCCCCGAGAAATAATGATTATTCGTGAAATAATCATGCATGAGAAACGATAAGACGAGAATTCTTATATCGGTTACCGAGTAGGTTATCGAACGAAGAAGAAAGAGAGTATCAAGTCGGAAAATTTCACGAATAAGAAGGGAAAAATAATTTTATCGACCTCGGAATTAATACGTTGCATTGCATAGTCGGATTGCAGACGCGGATAATTTCAGTTCGCATTTTACAGAAGAGTATCAATTATCCGCCGCAGAGCATCGAGCTATAGACGCAGAATGTGGTAAAAAATATAGGATCTTCGCTGGGTTATACACTCTGGAGGAGCATGTAGGTTCAGAAAGTACTTTTGAATAGTTCTCAATGGCACGTATTACTACGTGCTTCTATTCGTCGAAGTTATTATTTAAATACGACTCGAGCTCCATTTACGACGTAGTCTCGTCTCGGATCTCCTTATCCCGTTTTGCCAGTTGGATGTCTTTAATTTATTTTCGAAAAATTGATATCTCGAATGAAATTGAATACCAAGATAGATAATCCCAGTTACCAGAGGTCGTCGAATTTATTTCATTCCCACGATCCATTATCTTATTCGCCATCCGCGAAGCGTAATTATTAACTGCGAGACGAGAATAAATTTGCAATAATTTTCCATCATGGAGGATGATCTAGCCGCAAAACGCGGGAATAGGAAACGTCTCTGGATCGTTTTATCAGCGTGGACATTAAGCTCGACAATGGGTCGTTTGCTCCATCGCTCATCGTTGGATCGTTACAAATTGGACGCTCGAAAATTCCAACGGCGGAACATTAGCGAGGTGAAACCGGTACTCTTATCTGGCCGCGGACGGTGTCAAAGGCTGGCAAATATTTTCTCCGCAATTTCGGTAGGGGAAATTTGCGAGGACAACGGTCGAGGAGCCGGGCCTTATCTGACCGGAAGCGACGGGGTGGCCGCAGGAAGGACGCGAGCTGTGCGGACACGCAAAAACATGGCGCGTTGCTGCTTCACGGCCAAATTGGCGAAGAGGAACGGTCCCTGAGAGCAGGATAATTATCGTTATCGTCGGCGTGTCTCAGCCTCCTCGGCCGTTTCTTCTGTCGCCGCGCCACGTTTGCCCACGGTGACCGTCTTTTAAAACCGGTGCCAGAGAACGCGCCGTTTGCCGAGACAATGCCGGCCACCTATGAATTCAAATTACCGTCTACAGGCGGCTAGAATTTTTAATTAAAAAGCAACGCGGCCTGCTACGAACTGGCCGCTGCCCGATGGCCGGGGTTAACGAGCATGAAATAACGAGTGTGACGCCGTGTGAAAAATGAAGATGCCACCCCTCTCTCTGCCCCTCCTCAATTCTCCTTTTCACCGCCCGCCGTTTTTCCCTTCTTTCTTCTTTTCTTCTTACCTCTTTGCTTTGTTCGTTATATCGTTAGAGAAATTTGGTTCTTACGTCGGGCCGCTTTTGTCAGAGAGAACAATTTCGGCTGGACACTTTTACGTGATTTTTTTACCTCTCTGCGGGCTTCGTGCGTGACTTATGCGTGTACGTGCTTCCGGGGTTGAATCGTTACATTAATTACAGCCGCTTTCTTTAAAATCCTAACACCGCGACTACCAACGGAGTAAAGGTAACTCGTTTCATTCTCGCGATTCTACGCGATACCCTGTTCCTCTTCTGAAATTAATATTTATCCGAATAATTGAAATCGATTAACGATGATCCGTATTATCAACGAGTGTACTAATTTTGTAAGTCGCCTTATTAATTTCTCGAAGATAATTTGTGCGAAATTGATTTATTGTAATCATCTCAAAGTATTCGTTCCTTTAGCATGTTGCTCAAGTTTTATTAACGTGCCGAATTTAGATGGAATTCCATGTCGAATGCACGTATTTCTACGGAATTTCTTCTCCCGCAAATAAATCATTGTCCCTTTCTCTTAGCTCGCTCTTCCACCATGGAAACTCCTGGTTCGCGTGTCCAGCATCCCTAACCGGAAATTAGGTTACGTTTCGTTCCATTAGCGGTCGTTCAGTATCGAGTACGTCTGCGAGTGTTTGCGACAACAACGCGACACGGAAACACGCTCTCCCTCGGCTCTGTTACGTTTTTCTTCGGCGTTTCCGCGTTTTCGCCACCGGTGTGTTCGTATTTTCGCGAGAAACCAGCCCGGCGCGACAAAACGGCCATTCAAAGGCCGCGTCTTAGCAGGGATCGTTCCAAAAGTCTCGATGAATAACGGCGAAACTAAATGGACGACCTGATTAACTCGCGTTAACTACCCAACGCGAAATCCGCCGGTGTTTCCACGAAGCTGGAAAGCACAACGCGATACGCCAGCTTCTCCCTTGGGGCTTTCGGGAAATGAGTTGAAGTTTTGAGAGTTCTTGTCGCGTGTGGTGAATATTCCATTCTATTTGGCTGATTGTAGCGTTGCCGGGAGTTTTGAAATTCGTAAGAATGTCGAGTGGTTCTCTTCGCGGATCGCTGGTTTAAATATACCAGTTTCCTTTCCTCGTTGCTGCGAGAGTACGCAACGAATCGTTATGTACGTTGCCAGATTTCACCTGACAGTCATTGAAAAGATTTCGAGGCAAGAAGTTAATCTTTTGTAGCCGGAGTCTTCCCGCGACGCTTGATACCAATTGGTTCGTCGTCGAAGACCTGCCTGAAAACGTTATTCGAAATTTCATTCCATTTTCTTATTCTTCTCATCGATAACGCGTTCGTATATTCCTGTCGAGTTAAATTTGAACGCAGAGAATTATACGTCCAAGTGAACGTAGGATCGTGAAGGGTTGATGCATCTCTTGCTTCGTTTATTTATAACTAAATCGAAATTAATCAAAGATATTCGTCTAATATTTCGTAGATTGATCGTTGTTAATAATTGAGGTATCAATTGCAGATGAGTGGAGAAGTGGATACAGTTCTAGCGAAAGAAGCAGTGATATATTACTTCCCTTTTAAGAAGCATAAATTCGTTTACAACTATCATTTCACCTCTTGGACAGTAACTTTTATCAGAGAACGTCTTTAAGGAGGGCACAAGTTGGGTTACGAAGTTGGTACGGAGTTCTTAAATTACTTTCCAACCTACTTCTAGGTTTTACCAAGTCTCGGGAGCCATAGGATTCGGGATAAAACTGAAAATCATCACCGTTGTAAATAACGAATTAATAAAGTTCGCCGTTGAATTCTTTCCCGATATCGTCATCGCGACTGTTTCCATTCGAGCGCGTTATCAATTTCACGATCGGCAGCGGTACTGGAAATTTTAACAGCATTTTGAAACCTTTGGCATCTGGTGCTCAACAGCAACTGACGTATCATAATCTTATTTTTCGGAACGGGGGCTCAGTGTACACATGGACAACGATGAACATCTGGACTAACGAACTTTTTAATTACCATTGACCAGCATGTGGACGCGCGATATACTCTGACATTGACAGACAGACGGATATAGAGTGTGTCGACGACCCCAAAGGGAGGTTCCCTGAAAATTCGCTAATACCTCGCCGTTTCAAAATCCCAATGCATTTTCCCTGCTTCTAGAATTTTTAATGAAAGCATATCGAGAGATACGTAACATTTTCCCAATTTTTTTAAGATTCTTCGATCATTTTTCCGTAATATTCATGCATGACATCTTCGTGCATATGTTCACGATGAAAATGGACGATCCGACATGAGGATTCAAGTGGAAAACTCGCGTGGAAAATATTAGGTCATCCCATAAGTTCGTTCCGTGGCCCTATTTACATTTTTCGTCACACTTTATAATTTTTTGCCAACGAAATAGGAAGAAGAGGTAGAACGAAAGGGCGACTACATTTTTTCTTAATATTTAAAGGTTCCTAATATTCTAAAGGTTCTTAATATTTAAAACTTCCAATACAAGGAAGGGCTAACTTCCGGTTAACTCTGTGTGACTTGATTTGTCGGGTATCGAAAAAATTGCTGAATGGACGCGCCTCTGTGGCGTCGGCCGATTCATTAAACCGCAATTATGAAGCGTGGCCACGAAGAGCTAATAAACTGGCGATCAAAGGAAGAAGGAAAGGCGATCGCGGATGTGACCAGCGTTGGCACTTTAATTTCCCGCAAATTGCAGCGAAGGCAGTCGAAATTATTTCCCAGACAGGCATCGATTGAAAAGGCGACATCGCTTTCGAATTATCGAAATTGCCCAATGCTCGCACGGCGAAACTTTTTCAGATCGATTCCGCTCGCGGGGGAATTCGAACTTCCCGCGCTCGTTCGATATTTCGCGGTGTTTAATCTGTTCCGGTTTGGGATTATCGGGAAATCGACGAGACCGCGTTTCGTAGCGGTTTCCGAAGAATTATCGTTTCGCGTTAATTATATTCCAGGCCTAAGTTACGCTTCGGATATTATTCTCTGCTCGTTTTATTTTTCTAAAACATTTTTGTTTCTTTTTTCACTCTTTCCTAATTCGTCGCGTTTCGAAACGCGATTAAACTTTGTATACAGAGATAGGAGGTAGATAGAAGTCAATGGAATTGCTAGGAGATCGCGTTATGTATGGAATTATGCCAAACTAGTCTCCACGGCATAGATAGCATCGCGTAATCAGCGTAGAATGAACATGATGTCTCGGTTAATGCTATAGAATACAATGGAGAATTATTCGAACGATCGATCGAAATACCTGACATTATCCTCCGTGCAATACGATTTTCGAAGCCCAGAATTTTGGGAATTTTCATATAACCTGACAATTTTTTCTTTGAAAAATTTCGTAATTTTATTAATTCACAGAATATTCTATATCTTGTTATTTATCTTCCGTTATAACACCAATGGTGTTACTTCCATGAAATATGAAGTCAATGGTGGATCAGGGAACTTGAGATGGAAGTCTTTAAATATCGTAACTCACGTGCGATACGTTATTAAATTTATTGATTTATAGTCGTTAGTATGTCAGTACTTAATCTCTGTACGAGGCTGTCGAATGAATCTTGAAATATAACAGATGGTCGAAATACGTGTTTACAAGATCCCATTAAATCTCTTTCAATTACTCTCGTCTCTTCCTTGCCGGGCATTAATAACGCTTTTTTCTAGTGTCCAGGCTTCTTTAATAGGTCGCCTAATAGACCCCGTTGCGGATTTCGATTTAATTAAAACAGGAACGTTTAAGCCGCGTTCACATCGTGTATATTATTAATCTCGGACCAAAGCAGAACAGCTCGACGGAAAAGTTTTATCGCTCGAGTCTTCTACCAGTTTCGCGGCTTTGCGCTGATTTATGTCGCCGCAGCTTCAGGCTAGAACGAAAAATTTATTTCGACACTACTCGCACATTTGTCCGGTGTTTATTATAATAATTCTTTTCCCTGAAAATTCCATGTCACGTTCTAACACCGATACTGCCAAACTTATCGAACAGCGTCGTCTTGCTCGAAAAATTTCACTCGATGCGAACTGGTCACCCTAATTTTAAACATTTTTAATCGTTAGCACTTCTAGTTATATTTCAATTCTGTTATCAGTAGTTTCCAACGTTTTTTAACGTTTCATTAAAAATTTATTTAGACTAAAAAGTAGGTTAATTTAATTAAATTCAGTTAAATGTCAACTTTATTTACACTGTTGTTTTATTTGTAGTATTTAAGTGAGGAAGGAGCTCCTGGCGTAAAAACTGATGTCGATTTACACTCGACATAGGAGTGCAAAGGTTTAAGCTTTCATAAAAATGAAGTAAAACTTTTGCCATTAATCCTCGGAGAACGGACTTCATGGTGATCGGTGCTGGGTCCTTTCTGACCTAACTCAAAATCACGCATAAACAGATCCCAAAGTGTAATTTTATCCCATTTAATGAATAGGTTTATTATAGAGAAAAGAAAAACTAGAATATTTAGAAAATAAATAATATTTATAAATTTCCTGCACAATTTCAACGCAAAATTGCATTTGAAAAACTCTGGAAATACTTCGATTGCTCTGTTGAATGTCTGAAAGACGACTAAAGGAAGCACTACAAAACAGCTAACGTCTGTCAAATTACTTTCCGCCGACCTACAGTCTCAAACGACACATAAATAGCCTTGAAGCCGTCAGCAAAAATATCGACAATGTTTAGAACATTTAAGTCTGATAAAACATGAATCTTGAGAGACCCACGTTCGTTCTGCGAGGTTTAAACGCGTATAATTGATATACCTAGTCAGTCGAGCTAAACTGGGACTCGACCAGTTTAATCACCGATCCAACAAAGCTTCTTTGAACTACAATCCACCGCAAGAAACGCAAGATACGATATATATATCGAGTCTCTGATTTGCATCCCCGGGTCCGAGAAGTCTCGTCGAAGTCCGCCATGTTCGACGGAAGTCCAGGGCGCCCTCGCCGGGACTGGTCCGCGGCGCGATACGATTGGTCCGCCTAGATGGCGCTGGTGTTCACGGGTTTCGCGTGTCTGCTTATCGGGCCGATGATTCATTGCGGTTATCTCAGCGTGCAGCAGTTCCAGGGTGCAAGGAAAACGAGGCGCTGGTTCGCGAAGTAGGGCGGAGAAGCTCGTCCCGGTGTCAGAATCGGGTTAACCGAATTCAAAATTATTACGGTCCGCCTTAACGCCCCCTGTCTTCCTCCCGCCGTCGTATCCGCCCTGTTCCCGTGCAACCAGACGCCCCGATGGAGCGACGAGGACCGGGGGCAAGTTGGTCGGGATGCAAATGGGTCCGGGATCGGGTGGCTGGCACCGCGAAACGTATGTGCAAAGTTTATTATGATCCGGTAGCGTGTTTCGCGGTGCCAATTACAAACTTGATGCCTCGCGGAAAGTTCTCAAGACGCGATACCAGGGGTGGGATGAAAGGATTGGATCGATGAGGGGGTTAGAAGGGGTAGATTTGCGGCGGGATGAAAATTGCGATCCGGTGGGTGGCGCTTTTCTGGTGATCGAGAGTCGGTCGTTGGGTGTGCTTTGTGTGGAAATGTGTCATCGCGGCCCGCTGTGTTGGGCGGGGTTTGCGCTGCATTATTCTCCGCGAGCATATTTAACTTTCTTGGCAGTTTAACCACTTCGGGGATGAATTTATTAGGGCCGCGGAAGGTAATTAATTTCTATTTTTAAATACCGCCCGTTCACCAGTGTATTCATGAATATTAAACGGGGTACGAAGGAATATTCTCGCGGGGAATCGACGTGCACGCGTCGTCTTTAGTCAACCCTCCTATCACACGTGTAATTCCGCGTTAAGCGAAACTCTAGTTCTGATAGAAATCGGAAATCTTCGTCAACGAAATATCGTGTAATGCAACGATGCTAAGGATTACGCGAAGAATCTGGTAAAATCGCGCCACATTTCTTCACAATTCGCGAACGAATCTCTGAATCTTTTGAAAACCCTCCTATCACACGGATAATTTCGCACTAAGTGAAACTTTATCTATTTCTGATAGAAATAGGAAATATTCGTCATCGGAATATCGCGTTATACAACGATGCGAAGAATCAGATAAAATTGCGACACGCGCCGCATTTCTTCAGAATCGCGAACGTATTTCTGCATCTTTCGAAATTTATCCCGGGAATAATGGAGAAGAAAATTCGTCATTGTCTACCGAGAGATTAACTTAATTTTTCTCTCGACAACTTTGTTTAAGTTACGACCGAAATTAGTCGCGAATAGGAGAGAGGAGAAGCGACGCGGTGCAGGGCGTAACGGGAGGTTGTAACGCTTAAACCAGAGTTGAGAGGGATCTGCATGTCGTATGAGTTATAGTATCATCAGCTAATGTACAAGTTGCTCGTGCACGCTAAGTTTACTTTCCCATTCGCGATTTCGATGAAACAGAATGCGATCTCGTTAAGGAGCTTGGAAATTCTGGCCCTTAATCGTGTTACGGTCAAACGGCCAATGAGAGCGGCCGGACGAAATGTTCCTAACTTGGATTTTCCCACAATGCTTAGAATTATCGGAGTGTGTCTGTTCGACGATCGCTGGTGAACAAAGTTTATCCGGCTGAACATTCCTTCGAGTCTCTGACGCTTGGCGATACCGTATGAAATCCATTCGATTCTAGAAAAGAATTTCATTCCAGTGTTGTACAACGAACGATCGGTAGATCTTTCGTTTGCGGTAATACGAAACGGTGTTATATCGCGTTAAATAATTTCATTCCCAAGAGATCAACGATACCTTCAACCTTAACAGACTTCGAAAGATTTCTTTGCCCGAAAAAAGATATACCTTGAAGATTTTCCAAAGGTTTGAAGCTCGATGAGGGAGTTCTGCTTCGGATGAAATAATCACATTCCGCCGTATATTTAACGAGGGGAAAAAAACGAAGAAAAACGGAGAAAGAAAATCGTATTCGGTTCGCGGTACTCGAAAGAGATCTCGCATAGCTCACTAAGCGTATAAAATACCGCAGGAAAAGCACGGCCAATTAACATTCGCAGATTTAATATTCACAATCGGATTACCCAAATTCAACGTCAGAATTTCCTGCTAATCCCCGCTGTTCCCAGCCGCGGCGAAATTAAAATTTTCGAAAAATTGCTAAGCACAACAATGTAACCCGCAGAGTTCCCCCTCTGCCTCTCTCCGCCCCTCCGCAAACCGTACAACAGACGTTCGTTTAATTTCGACCCACTTTTGGCTCGCATTGGCCGTGGAGCGGCCGAAAGCGAGAGGGAGCCATATTTTCGTACTTGCCGCTGCGAAATCGCCACGCGTCGCTTCGCAACAATGGGCATGATTTAAACAAAACGGTGTACGGGAACGAGAGAAGCCTGGTCGGAACAAAAAGATGGAAAGGAAAGAACTGGTAAACCGTTCGAGTTCTTTCCGTTCTCTTTTCCCTCCCCTGGGAAATTCAATAGGAATAATCCTATAATTGCCTGCCGCTGCTTCTACATTCGAATCGCGCTTGCGGATCGAGATATCGTGCGCTGGATTTAAAGTACGGCCGCGGCTCGACGTACAGGCCCACAGGATATTCCTGACACTGATTAAACCTGTTCGTTACCGTACCAACCATCATCCACCATCGAAACTGGAGGCTGTCGTGCCGGCGGATAGCGTCGAATCATTTTCTGAAGTCGATCGATGACAGACTGTCCGTGCTGTGACCAATCAACGCTTGTTAATAACGACGCTCTTGGCACGTTTATCTGATTCGGAACGCCGATGAACGGAGGTTGTAATGGCGTTAATAAGTACAGTGGTATGCACGATCGTACATGGTGACCGTTCTCCATCGCGGTTGCGTGTATGTTGTGACACAGTTTCGCGTTGCTATATTTATAGCGAAACTTCGTGCAGGGATTGAAAGGGATTGCAGAGCTAGCTCTGATTAATATAATTGTTATATAAGGGATCGAAACGGTGTTACAAGAGAGGATTTATCCGTGTGTATGTAGGTTTCGATAAATACAAGTGACTTTAGAATCGGTACGTCGAGAGAGATTTTTTTTGCGTCGATCTTGATTCAACAACTTTTAGAACCGTGAATAATAGTTATTAAAATTTTTGTTTAATATTCGAAGAAGTATTTGAGGATTCCGAATAGACGCGTCTCGACGTTAATTCAGTTTTTATCGTAAAACATAAAATGCTGCATATGGCACTAGATGTCAGTCCATCGTTCAGTGTCGCTATACTTGATGCTTTAATTTAGGATCTCAGTATATCGCGGGGGTCTACTATAAATGAAACGATGGGGTGCTTTCCCGGTTATGTATGGACGCCGGTGAAATATTGTTTTTCCGTGGCTTCGTTTCGTATGCTCGTTTGAAATGTTGACAGAGGAGGAAAAGAAGGAAGGGAACATAGGAGGATCATTTTTCTTTGGCAGAAATACAGGCTAGACGAGGTGCATCGCAGTGAATTCTGCTACTTAGGTCGGATGCTAATCTAAATGCTGAACGCGGTGTTCAGGGAAATACGAACGTGAATATTACCTTAGTTTGCAGTGGGAATTAGAATTTTGACGAGTTTGAATACCGAAGCGCGGAATCGTTCGGATTAACTAAAATAATTAGAGAATATCCTCCGCTTTCTACCTTTTAAAATTATCAATGTTCGATAGTATCCGTATTTAATAGTATTTCAAATTAAAATCACGTTTTAGATATGCAATTTAAACGAAGACAGCAACGGTATAAATAATTTCGAATAAATTAACGATTTCGTGTGTTTTTCCTATTTCTCTTTAACTCCTTGCTACACGACATCCTTAGAAACTGTTGCAGTAAATAGTCTGATGTTACAAGACTTGTTCTCCTTGTAATATTTCATATAATTTCTTTATCAGTTTATCCGTATTTTTCGAATTGAAATTATAATCCTTGACACGAGTGTGACTTAATGTTACAGGAGGCAATCAAAGGGTTAACCAACCTCCATAAACCGTTCTATTTAATCCAGACTTAATATCACTTCCATTCCTCAAACTTCGAACTAATTCTACCACCTACTATTATCAATCTCGTAATTGTCGTCAAGAGTTTACCGCATAGTTACTTTACACGAAAGACGATTCAGAATCGACGAAAATTTACAATTTGTCAGACAAGAAGTTTACTTTTCAAGCTAACGCTATTATTTTATTATTTTATCTTGCAAAATCGCGACTTTGATTTCTATTTTCGTACTTTCATCTATTATCACGTTTCAAATTACGATCTTCTCCCACACGATTCACCTGTGTTATCAGGATAAATAAGAGATCCTGTTCGCGATGGAGGAGCAGCGCTATCACGATGGTATTACGCAATGAAACGACGCGACGCTCGCAATGAGGCAGGATAATTGCAAGGAAAATTAATATTACGCCCCGAAACGACGCGATGCCGGCTAGTATAAGAAGCGTCTGTTCGAAGGAAGGAAGATGGATCTGGGATCCGTTTGGAACCATTAATTCTCTTCTCCCCGACGGTTAACCGGGTTTACGTCGAGTTGATAATTTTATCTGCGTATTTTCCGACGCGAATTTTGTTGAGTTTCCTCTCTGTCTAATTATGTGCCATAATGAAGCGTAATGTGAAGCCGCGGAGGTGCGAGAGGAATAAAATAAGACAAAAAATCAACAAAGAGTATATGTTAATTTTAAGGGATAAAATAAAATATGATTGGCAAAGCAAAAGAGAAAATCAAAATCAAATCAAATTATATTCATTTCAGACACTAGAATGATTAAATTAGTAAGAATGAGTGGTTTTAGAATTTTTTTTTTCTAACTATTCAAAAAATTTAGCTAATTTTGGAACGAGTGGCGTTCACTTTTATCGAAATAAGAATATAGTAACATAAATCTATTTATTTCTGTTTTATACACACAGAGATCTATTCAATCCATATTATTTATGTAGATTATTCTGGACACATGTTATAGGTCTACAATTGTACTGGTAGCATTACTGACTTCGTCATTTTCCTCATTTTATATGTAAAAGAGCATGAATCTCTGTGTCTTGATAAAGCAGGAAGCATCTCGCGTATCGTTAAACATTCTACAGCAGTGTATTCTCAGATACATTTTATGCAGAGTCGTGCTACTCAAAATCTTGCAACCTGAGCGTTTCAAAGTTACACGATCCTTAAGAATGCAAAACTTGAGAATGGCTCCATATTTTGTTACCCGGTTTCAAGGCTTTGTAGCAGGATGAATTGGAGCTACTGTTACTATGACCGGAGAAAATGGATCAAGTCTATTCTTTGCAGAAAATTCAAAACAATACGTAAACATGGTGGTTGTCTCTAAAATTTCTACGACAGCTTCTCGCCGTTTTGCCTCGGTGAAAGGATGAAGTATAACGCGATTTTCCTGCAACATGTTCTTCTGAAATCTAACTTCTATACAAAGTTCTTCTATTATACCAAAGTGTAACGATTAATTGATTCGCTATATATCAGAGTTCGCGAATTCGGTGGTAATTAAACGAATAAAGCAGTCGGTTACGTTTTCTCGACGATTCGCAGTGATTATTTTTCTCGTCCTAACGATGTAGACACGAAATGGCATTCTTCTTCAAGGCAACGAAGCTTCGCGGCACTGTTTACCCTCGAAATGCCAATATTTCAGCACGGCAATCTCAGCAATTTCTGGCCAGGGCAAACAGTCGAAATAAACCGCGGAACAACGAACCCCTTCTCTTATTGAATTTCCGCCGAGGGTCGGTCAATGTTTCCTTGTTAAACAATCGAATTATTTCAATCTAAGCGCGGTACACGAGGAAAAGGAGGAAAAGAAGGATCCACCTCGGATTCATACGCTGTTTGATAAATATCCGAGCATCTGCGCGAATTAATAGACCACCTATTACGCTACTCACGGTGTTAATTAGCGAACCGGTTATTGGCTGGTCAGATTATTGTTCATTAGCCTTCGTGCATTTAAGCTCGTTATTTCTATCTCATTTATAAATGATACAAATGCGTTTCCGAATCTAGGTTACCCTGTTCTCGGATTATATTATATAAATCGCATTGGTGTTTGCGTCACCGAACGTTTAGGTGATGTGCGTTCGCCTAATTGACGTGAAAATTAGCATCGGATTTATACTGAAATCTATTGTGAACTCCTGTTGGATCATGTAATTTCGGTGGATTTTTAAAACATTAATACACGCCGTTATTACGCTCGTCCATTATTAGCCAGCTATGATTTTACCGCGAAAATTGCAATCTCATTTAAAGAAAAAAGCGCGAATCGAAGTAAATTTTCATTCGAAACCTCGCAATATCTTTAACGAAATTCCAGTGTTTCGGAGGAGTTTATAGGGTTTCAATTGTCCCGATATTTGAAAGAAGATATTTAGATATTTAGAGTTAGATATTTCTTGAAAGAAAAGACTTTTCTGAAGATTCTCGTTGGCCAAACAGTGCAATTTTACGAGACAAACACTTTTTGAAAGAACCACTAAAAGGGTGACTTTAAGACTTTCATACTCCGTGCTATTGTTAGCTGGAAAAAAGTATGCAGAACTGTAATCCATGTCGTAGAATAATAAAAGTCGTAGAACTGTAATCCATGGATCTTAAGCTGTAGTTAGTACTCGGAGAAAGGGGTTGGAAACTTAGTTCCCGAGTCTCATTTCCTTCCTTTATCTCTGCAGTTACTGAATCTGTTCTTACAGATTTTCCGACAAAATCCCCGATCTCTTAGGAATATCCCATACAGTAGATATATTAATAATTGTTATAACGATGCTGTATTTTAAACAGGCGGTGTAATAACCGTGCGGATACTGCTAGCGCATATGCTACATCGTGGACGTTGGAAAACGTTTGAAATTTCTTCGATTATTGTGGCCTAAAATTCCCGGTCAAATATTTATTAAAACCTTAAATTACGAATTTCAATCGAAATTGTAGATAACACCGGATGCATGCTCTAAAAAGTAATAATACCGTGCGTCTGTAGGTTTCTTAATTTATAAACGCAATGAAATATAAGGCATTTGTAAAACCCAATAGCGATATTATTTAGTTCGTTTTTAAATAGCTGCTCGTCTTTGATTTATCTTTAAAGTTAACGAATACGGACAGAGGAATATGAAGTTTAATTGTGAAATAAATTTGGTATAGAACCACCAAGCAAATTTGACGTTAAAGTTAGAAGTAGATGTTAGATTGTGAAATCTACGATATCCGCGCTTTGCGATTCTCTTTTATCTCGAAAATCTGAAAATTCCAGCCGTTCTCAGTCGCCATGTTATTCCAAGGAAATCTTTCCCTGCTATCCGATAACGCTCTCCAAGATGGAGGAAGGATAAGTGTGGAACGAGTGCATCCGGTAATTAATTCTGTCCCTTTATTCGCCCTACCTTCGCCGTTTCCATTGCTTTCAACGGCTGAACCTACCGATTAATCACGATCAGTTGGAAGGAGGTGAAAAATATGTCGGGGATGGGACTATGACATTCATTGCTTGGCGAAACGATGACGAACGAGTTCGGAGCAATCGAACCTCGCCCGTGCTTGCCCGAAATCCGGCGAATTAATTGCTATGTTTAGAATTTATGCCCGTTTAATTATGAATACGCGAAATTAGCAAGCCAGTTCTGAAAAATAAATCACAACGAAACGGTCGATTAATAGAATAGCTAATAATCCAAATCTATATAATCCGACTTAATATTTATGCAGCGTATCAATATCGAATGCTTCGAAATACACTCGCGATAATTCGATTAATTCTCATAAATATCAGAAACTCATTATTGGCATTAGAATAACGCGAATAATTCTTATCGTATATTATAACCTGTTTCAAATTTATCCTTCTGCCACAAAATTAATGTTACATTTTCACGAGATGAAAAACGATTACTATCTAGTATTATTTATCGCCTAGATAACAAATTCTGTCTAAACGATTCCTATTCACCCCGAAATTTAATTGGAACATCGCTGTGTCTCTTTTACATCTCACTAACGAATCTCAACGACTTTAATGGATCCTAAATATATTCGCGAACGCAGTTAACGTTAATACATCTTCCTCGTACTTACCAACGTCGAAACGAACGAGTACGATTAAAACCTAGTATTATTTATCCTCTAGATAACAAAATCTGTCTAAACGATTCCTATTCACCCCGAAATTTAATTGGAACATCGCTGTGTCTCTTTTACATCTCACTAACGAATCTCAACGACTCTAATGGATCCTAAATATATTCGCGAAAGCAGCTAACGTTAATACACCTTCTTCGTTCTTAGCACTGCCGAAACGAACTGGCGTATTTTCCCGTGCAATAAGGTTAACGAGCGGTTTGTTAAATCCGGGTGGCATTAACAACCGACAAAGGTGGTCGCACGTTGGCCGACAAAGTATGCCAGGGGAGGCACCCCGAACGTTCGCTGAAAACTTCCGGCCAAGTTTCCATGAGTTCGCTAAGTAGAGGCTGATACGCTGCCGCGTAACAATGCTGATGTCATAATCGAAACTTCTTGCCGACCGCTGACGGACGAGGAACTCTTTAAACTCGACGGTTACGATCCCGCAGATGTTCCTCGGGCTAGATCGTCGCGACGCCGTGGTCGTAGGAGCGTCAAGTGGCATTAGGAAACCTCCGTCAGACTTTACGATTACTTTTACCTAGGAATTGTAATTTCCAGCCCCTCCTCGCGCAACGTTTCTACCGAGAAACCGGCATCTTGGTTCCCGGCATCCTCCTCGTCCGGGTTAACGACCACTCCAGACGAATGGGCTTCGAGCTTAATAGATATGAGTCGCGTTCCTTTAACGCGCTCCAGCAGAACTTTAGCGTCGATCGAGAATCGAACTTTCACTACCTCCGATTGTTCGTTAGCACGTAATTAAAGTGGAATTGCCTGTTTTACGACAGTGTATTGCAAATGGTGGAAGGATCGTGGCTGTCTTCAACTCGGTTTTGACGTTGTGGCTTTCCTGTTCGTGTTTGAAAAATAGAAGAAGTCCTCGGAAATTAATCTAAATTTTTAGAAGTAAAAGAAAACCACTTTTCAGACCAAGCTGCATTTCTAGTGCTTTGAGTTTATGGGGTGAAACGGTATTTTTAATTTATTTTCTCACTTTCAAAATTACGCACGTAAACTTGATATTATTTATTAATGGACGTCCTTTGTAGACGAATATCACAATATACGTGGAAATTTTAGAGTAAACGCTGCTTGGAATATAACGAGATATAATTTTAATTTTATGTCTTTTAATTCAGAGAATTTCCCTCTATTTCTTATTTTTAATTATTTTGTATATACTTGACATATAGTTAACTTCGTTTCTCGTTCGCAAAGAGTTGAATAATTATGCGAGCACGTATTTAAAAATTGTGGAAAATGTAACCCGAGATATTCGAATTATTGCGAACTCTATAATAATTTGCGAATTCGCGTAGAGTATTAAAGCAGCGACGACGAATAAAATTTCTCGCAGGCTAATCGGTGTATCGGAAATTGATATTAAAAGCCTGGACGTAATCACGCGATCAAAGTTACACATCGGGTTGTACAGTATCAGGAGCAACATTTTAGAGTATTTTGCTCGCGTAATTTTCATAGAGGAAACGGCGGAAAAAGGAGGAATGGGAAAAAGCAGAACACGCGTTATTATTTCATAGAATCTAGATTGCACAGCGGTATTCTTTTTGTTAATTTCCATGGCAGCGAAACGAGAAAAGCAAGAGAGCCGCAATTGAAATCGAGAGAGAACGTTTTTCAAGGATTAAGAGCTGTGTATCGCGCAGGCCGAGACCGTGTTTCTGTTACGGTTTAACAGACTCATTACGCTATTTTCTTTTTCAATTAACGCAGCGTCCTTAGGGTTCCTTATTGCGCGACTGTAATGGATTCTCCGGGTACAGCGGGACGATAAACACGACGATGAGATTAATATCGTTCCGATTTCGAGTGTTTAATAACGCGACCACGCCCGGTGATCTCTTAATAAACTGGAAAAATAATCTTCCAAGTAGTCGGCTCGGCCTTAACTCAGCCCGGTTCCTTTGGGTATACGCTTTATTACGCGGATTACCTTTCTAACTTTCGAAACGCCGTTTGACGGGAAATAATATTAAAATCGATAGCTCGTTCGACGTAGATGCCATTATACGGCGTCTCTTTTGGTCGAAAAACTCGCTGCTGGATAAAAATAAAGGATAGCTCGATTCATTCGATGCAATAAAGGTTAACCGTTTTTCTCGCAGCTCTTTATGGCGGCCACGTACCGCGTAAATTAATCCTCTATCTTGTTTGTCGTAAAACGCTTCGGGTAATTAGGAAAGTTTTTAAAACGGGAAGAAACAAAAAGGGTCCTCGCACACACGTCGGCGAACGCTCGCGTTGAAGATACAAAAGGATACCGCGGAACCGGATTAGAAACCAAAGCTTCAAAGATTTTTCTACTTCGTTGGATTCCCGGTTTCCCGCGGCACAGAAGAAAAGTGCGATAAACGCTTAAATCGTTTAACAATCGTGCAAAAATGAACAATTATTTTCAACCTACAAAATTCGATTCTATTTGCTGTTCCCTATCAGACATACGAATCGCGATCCAATTAACGGGCGAACCGAAAGTTTTTGAAACTGTGCGACGTATGGTGTTTCGTAAAGGAAGATTTTCGAGCAATTCCTGCGAGGTACACACATAGAATTCCGAAAAAGCCTGTGTGTCAGCACGCATAACGAAAATTCGATCGGCGATGAGCGCGTTAATCCGCAGTGACTTTAGCGTTACGCGTTTTTACGAGTCTCCTTCATTCTTTTTCCCTTCGCCATGCTATCTCGCGTGGCTAACAAATTTCAGACACTCGCTAGAACTAGGCACATGCCGATATCCCTGTCAGCGGAGTCTCAATAAACAGACGGCCGATCGAAACGCTTTAATCCCGTAGCCGGAGCGCTTTCCCTTCCGGTCCAATTAAATTTTAATCATAGTCATCAAGGAAAAACTATATCAATAAGATCGCTCGGAGGCTCTTCCATGTTGCTCGCTGTCCCACTTGTGCGGCCCGGTAATTACCCCTGGAAAACTTGGTAAAATTGGCCACTTTAGCCGTTCGACGGACGACGATCGAAGCGCGGATGAAAAGTCGTTCAGGAGGTCCAACCGGGCCAGCAACTTTCCAAACTTTCCATCCAGCTGAAGCTTTTCTCTCGCGTGACCCGTCTTCGGGCCAGCTTCAAAGTCGTCGGCGTTTAAAACCGTCGCGGAACGTTCCTCCGGATCGCCTCTGTCCTTTCTTCGCCGGTGTTAGATAGAGAGCCGTTCCAGTCACGCCCACGTTCGATGAATCCACCCTCATTGTGCCACACGCAAAAGGACCTTCTTTCCTCCTCTCCGTCTTTCCCTTTATCCCCTTTCATCCATTCTGCCTCCTCCTCCTTCTTCCCGGCCTTCTTCGACCGTTGCTCCGCGCGATCGTCTCTCTCCATGGAACCTCGTTCGTCACTCGCCCTCTCCGTCGGATAACACGGGGGTGGAAGCTAGTCCAAGCAGACCGAGGCCGTACGCGAGGCTGTAAATAATAAAAAATGAACCACTTCCGAAAATGAGTCGTGCGCAACCCCTGCCGGTGGCCCTTTGTCGCGCGACACTTGTCTCCTCGTTTGAGTCCTTTGCCATTATGCGTCTACTTTTTCCTCCCCCGATCCCTTTGCTTCTCCTCTCCCTTTCTCTCTTTCTCGCCTCCTTTCTATTCCACCTTCCTTCCCGCTTTCTTTTCCTCTACCCTCTTTCTTCCGCCCCGCATGCCCGGCGCTATCGCCGCTCCGGGGTTTTTGATCCGATTCTCCTCGCCCGTTTCCGATCCGCGACAAAGGGTAACAGCTTCCGAAGGAACATGTGTGCATAGCTGAAGCGTGTAGAAGCGTTTTCGGGATCGGGTGATCCGATTTCGAAACTGCATCCGGACCCGGATTGGCCGTTTAAGCGCCCCTTTGCATCGGAAGATGCGCGTTTCTAGTCTGAATTTCGAATAATTGACACTGGGATGAGTGTCTTGTATGGAAATTGAAATCGGCTTTTACTTTTCTTTTCTTTTTTCCTGTCAAAGCACGATGAGTTTCTTTTGTTTCTTTAATGAAACGCACGCGAAGTAGTATCGGATGTAAATATTGCCGAAAGTTTTCTCGATATTCTTAACCAATTTTACTTTGCGAGGCATTTAATGTAGTTGCAAGGATAACGCGTAGAAGGTTTCTACTGAATTTAGAATAATTGACATGGAAATGAGTGTCTTGTTTGGAAATTGAAATCGGCTTTTTCTTTCTTTCTTTTTTTTGGCTAAGCACAGCGAGTTTCGTTCGTTTCTTTATCGAAGTACATGTGAAACAATATCGGATATAAATATTGTCGATAGTTTTTTTTAGATATTATTAACCAAATCTATTTTGCGAGACATGTAATATAGAACGCATCGAAGATTGCCATAACTGCCGTGGGCGTGTCAACTCTAACGCGTCAGAGCTTTTTATTAAATATTTATCGCGTTAGTTAATCGACGGTAAAGCATTGTGAAACGCGCTATAAAAAGGAAGTGACTCTGCGGCGTTTATTAAGTTCTCCTAAGTATCGGGAAAGATGTTTCAAAGCGTCTTAAAGAAATTACGATCTGTCAAACGTATTATAAAATATTTGCCGTCACCGTGCAACCGTTTAACGTGTCAAGTATTCCGCAAAGTGGAATTTATACAAAAGTTTCTCTCGTAATTAACCCCGTGGTATTCCATCCGCGTGCGTCTATCGAGATTTTATTTCCCGAGATTTCAAACTGCTCTCGCTCTTGCTTCGCCGAGTGAACACATAAGCGCACAGAGGCGTTGCCTTTTTTTTCACGGCTGCTAAAAATTTTTATACTCGCTCGGAAATGAAATAAACGTCGGCGGGAAGTTTCTCAACGTCTTCCTGTTCTCCAGCCGCAACTCTCCGGCGTTACCTTCGCCGTGTATTTTGTTTGTTCCTTTCTTTTTCCTTTCTCTTTCTCCCCCACCTTCTCCCTCCCTTTTTCTTTTTTCGAATTCAGAAAGTTTCCTTGCGTTTTGAATTACAGAAATGCATTCTAAATTGCGTGTCCTGGCTGGGACAGAGGAAAGGAGCCATGAGAAACGTAGCACTTTCGAGAATGAGTTGTGCTCATCTCTCGCCAGCCGTTCCTTGAACATTTGTCTCGTAATTTGAGTCGCTCGGTGTACCATGTTTTTCCGTATCCGTTACTTCCGACGATTGTCTCCGTCGATAAACGTATTAAACTGGCTTTCACCTTAATTAATCGACGATTCAATTTTCTCCGCTTCAATCGCATTACGGATTTCTTCGCGTTAACCGAGTCTCGAGTATTACGTCTGTCCGATATCCGAAGTATTTTTAATTTCCATTCATAATAAACCGATAAGGAATCGTTTTATTTTTATACTCAGTCGTTAACAATGATACGAAAATTTTCGACGTGCGCTAGGTAAAATAAATATTTCGCGTTTCCGGATATTAAACTGATTACTCTCTTAAATATAATATTCGTATTTCTATTTAAGAACGTGCCACACTGGTAACTCTTCGGGACTGGAAAGAAGGAAATGGCATTCAATTTGCGCGCAGTTTCATGTTCTCTCTATCTCCGGCAGTAGTTCGACATTTTATTGCAAAGAGCACAGCGAGTATCAATTAAAATGGAAATCCCACCAAAGGAAAAAAGGATATGAAAATAACGGAGTTGCATTTCCAGTTACTTCACTCCACTTATTGCGCATATTAGCACCGGATGTTTGTTTTGCATATTAAAATGCATCCGCTTTATATCCCTCATCGCTCGCCGTTATTTTCCCCGCTTACCGGGATTCTACTCGTCTTTCTCGCCAGCCGATAAAATCATTTCGATATAAAAGCTCTCTCCGTGTCCAGAAAAGGGGAGGATAGAGAGAGAGAGAGAGAGAGAGAAGAGAGAGAGAAATTTAGAAAAAGGGAAAAGTAGAAAGGAAATATTGTTTCGTCGCGTGGAGCTTCGGCGACGTTCCATCGAGAGAGGATACGCTCCTGAACGACATTTCACGACTCAGAGGGAAAAGGGAATAATAAAAAATGAACCACTTCCGAAAATGAGTCGCGCACGTCTGCAGCCGTCGAGGCTTTGCAACGCGATACTTGTTTCGTCGTTTGAATCCTCCAGTGGCGTTCCAACCCCTCTCCAGCCCTCTTCTTTCCCCTTTCTTCGGCAAACACCGTTGCGAGTGAAACGAAATTCGGCAGCGTTTCATTCTTTCTCCTTTCTCCCCGTTCCGTTCCGCGCTTTTTTTCCCCTCTTTCCCGTTCCTATCTTCCAATACGTATCAGTGAACCGTTACCCTTTCTGCAACCCTCTCTGCAACCCTTCCTGCAACCCTTTCTGCAACCCTCTCTCTCCGCCCGTCGACTTTTCGCTTTTTGTCCCTGCCCACCTTCCTTTCCCCGTTGACTTTTGCCATGTCGTGCCTATGCGAAAACATGCTCCAGTTGTAATCTGGGTTAAGCCGTGTCATTCGCGATTAAAATATCGGGAATGTTGCTTAATTACCAGGAAAATGACAGAGCAGCTCTCGGCGGCCGGCCCCGCAGTTTTAACGCTGCGTTCTCTACCCACTGGCTACTAATTAATATTCGACCCCGTGTCTCGTATCGTTTCTGCCAGCGCAATTAAGCCGGTCCTCGAAAAAATAACATTTGCCTAATTTTTTATCCCGCGTTTCATCAGGGACACCCGGAGAGCCTCGAGATCCCTTGGAGTCGCGGCTCGATCGATAAGTCGTTACCCCAATTGAGTCTCGTTTCAAGTCTCTTTCCTTTCTGCGCCATTTATCTGTCAGGTATCGAGGAATTAATAAATCGAGCGATATTAATCATTTCGCGTAACGTAGTTAATTCTTCCTCGTCGAGTACAAAACAAGAATTTACCTATTACGAATATCGGTATGATTAAACAGTCGAGTGCTTCAATTCGAGATCCTAACACAATCGTGTTACCGAATATTATTCTCTCCTTTTCGTCTCGAGATTCGTCTTCGTTCTCGAAAAGTTTCCAAGATTGTAACGGTCGCGATATTTATCGGGATTCGCGAGCGGGAAATTCTTTCTTCGGCAACGGAGACTCCGCTCGGAATTGCTTCCATCGTGTCTACTTTTCCCATCACTCGATACGAAATTTCGCGGCAGGAAATTTCCGCCAATGAATATTCATCTGACTGAATCTTGCACGGCGAGAGAATCGGACTGCATCGGAGTCGAATGGCGGGCAATAATGCAGGAGGAAGCGGGGCACTCGACGGGATTCGACGCGGCGAAACGATAAGCTGGAGAAAAGGGGGGAAAAAGAAAGAATAAATGTAAATCTTGGATGGAAAGATGAGTACAGGTGATGCTGTTGGACAGGGGCGAGAGCAATCTGGTCGGTGAGTTTAAGCAGCTTGTGTCTATTTGCGGGACGAGGGGATTCGTTTGCGACGAAGTCTTACAATCTCGCTTCGAGTGCTAAACTATCAAGTTGTTTGAGCTGGACGATTTCACCGGAGGGTGACAGGGTTGTCCACTGCGTCGTAGCCAGGGGCGTTTGTGACAGCGTTTAGTCGCCGAATGAAGCAATAAAACGTTTACCGACTTGACACGCGTTAAATCAATATTACAGTTTATTCCATTCCGCCCTCGCGCGTCGAGATCGAGAGAGAGAGAGAGAGAGAGAGAGAGAAACACGGGGAAAAAACGATGTTGGTTTAATCGACGAGATAAATTCCATATTATTTGTCTAACGAAAACTAATTGCCGGTGGATTTATTTTTTCCTCGCGATTTCATCGGCGCGTTGGTCAGTCGATTGGATCGGCATCGCGATGGAGCATGAAAGTGAAAATTACTTGCTTTTATCGACGAAACGCGGTCAAAGAGAATCCCGCGAGAAGGAAATTCCAAGTGTACGCGATTATGGGGTTGTTAACCACTTGACATACAAATAAAATGTCCATAGGATACCATTTAATTTAACTCAATTGGGAACGCTCATATACAAGCTCAGAAACAGGGCGTTATATTTTGAAATTTACATCGCTTTATTACGTTCAATAAGGTTGATAATTAATTAAGTAATACTATAAAATAATAATTTAATAGTTTTGTAACGTGTGATACTTCTCAAAGCATTTAAGAATATGTAGGTTTCACTTCTTATATTGTGTTTCTTTTTGCAGGATGTTGCTTTTTATTTGTCGTAGGTATATTGTTCAGCGTGCGAGCTCATTGCTCTTCTGATTACCGTTTTCACTGCTTTTCTTGATGTTTACTTGTTTACCGAAGCGACTTTTTATCAGTGTTGTTGAGAATGAGGAGTGTATCTTCAACAGTCTAAACAAAACAGCATCGATGCACGACCGAAACAGTTAATTTAATAATATACTGTGAGGTGTTAGTCAAAGAAATTTCTTGACGTCTCGTTATTGTATGTCAAGTGGTTAATTGAATATCGTAATTTTTTAACGAATAACACGAGGCAACGCGTTAGTTGCAACACAAGAATGCAACGAGTGAGTAGGAGAAAGTTAGGTCAATGGGCCAAGCATGAAGCTTAATTTCAATGAACACGCGTTAGCCGTTTTAATCAGGTACAAAGCTCTCGCGAGACGAAGTTACGTGGAAATTAAGAAGGGTCTCTTTTCGTTGCAAGCTTTGATATTCTTTGTCTGTCATTAATAACGTTTCCCAACGAAACTCGATAAACTATGCTGTAATTTCAAAACAATTCGCGAGATGTCAAAGCGGCAGGTGGAAATTTAATTCTCCTGTCGGAAAGTATCTCGTCATGTTCGTTAAGAATAATTACAAACTTCTGAACGAGCCCGGGAAATTAAACAACGAACGGGGAATGTTCGTTTGGTCGAACGCGGAAGTAGAATGCAAGAATCAAATCTTGTGAAACAACCTATAACTTATCCCTTCGAAACTTTCCACTGTAATAATATTTGCTCCCATCGTTACATTTACCAACTGTTAAACTAATTTTCCAATTATTCAAATCACCATCAACTAGCTTTCGACAGGGAAGAACCTTTCGTTGCTCCTTTGACAACCTCTCTGCCTCCAAGACTACAAAAAGGACGTAAAAGAACAGCGATAAATCTCGTGAAAAATAATAGTCATCGACGATTGAACCGTGAAGCAACAAAACAGCGTGGATTGACCGGGATGACGCGAGTTATCTCGAACAATACACGGGCAACCTCGTCAAGTTCGTCGCACGATGAACAATCGAGCTTCCTCGGAAGCCGAACTCGGGTCACCCTTGCTAAATAAACTCCTCGGCAAGGCGACAGGAATTCTTGCTTCATAAAGGTCCGCGCCGGCCCTCCATGGGAATAATTATTATCCCGGAAGTATCTCGGGTAGAGCCGCGTATTTCACCAGGGACACGTTCCATCGGGGACCAAGCGGCAAAGGAAGAGAGCCCCGTTCTACACCCCTGCGCCCCTTTCGTCTTCCCGCTATTTTCTCCCGTGTCTTTCATACCCTCCGAGCGTGTCCTCGTCCCTCGCGAGCCTCCTGCATCAGCCAGGTTGGCCTGGTTGATTTGCGCGGGGGTTGACCGCGCGTGCAACGGAGGGTTGAAAAGTTTAGGCGCAGCCGGCTGCACGCTTAGTCTGTCGCGAGTCCAGAGGGACGACCGTGAAACGGATGCGTAACGAAGCCAGAGAGAGAGAGAGAGAGAGAAAGAGAGAGGCGTCGGAATAGCGTAAGTCGAATCGATGCGTCGCCGAGAGATGCTGCGCCGACAGCTTTGTGCTTTTGTGCAATCGCGTGTCGATGTCGCCGCGACGTCGTTGGACGGCTCGCCGCGACGCGGGGTGGGACGAATATGTTCGGAGACAGATTTCGGTCCGCAGGCACGATGATTATTCGGTAATTAAGCGATTGGTCGGGCAAGACNATGTTCGGAGACAGATTTCGGTCCGCAGGCACGATGATTATTCGGTAATTAAGCGATTGGTCGGGCAAGACGCGTGGGACGCTTCGGAATGCCGCGTTGCGGCGCGCGAAGCTTGCGTAAGCGCTTTGGGGATTATTGTTGCGCTTATGGGGCGTTCGATTGTTCCCTGTCGTTGTTTTCATCCTCGTGCTTAATTGCCGGGCTAACGAGGCTGGTATAGTTATTGAATATTTCTTGAGTTTGGTTTTTGGGGTGAGCTTGACACGCGTAAGGGTAGAGGGTTCGAATCGAGCACCGGTTTTCTCGGCTAATGATCTGGCACCGGGCTTTCACGGTGATATAAACATTTTGCGAGACCGTGTAAGACTCTTGGCCCGCTGTTCGGCTATCGACTTATCGAAATTCGTTATTCTTCGTGATCGGATTCCGTTCTTTACTTCTAATATTCTTCTCTGCCAACGAAACACGTTACGCGCGTAATATTTCTTTTATTTCTCGATTTACTCGAAATTTACTGTGCATCTTCGTCTTCTCTGGAGCTTAAGCGAGAAACGTAGCATGGATTTTAGACGGAGAAATTTCGGGAAATACAGGAGGAACGAGGAGGGTGATAAAATTTTAGACAGCCTGTACACCTCGGCGAGTGCTTCACCCTTATCGAGTGCGCTAAAGTGCAGGGAACAAAACAACAGGCCTAATTGAATCGTTATTCAAGTAGTCGGATGCATATTCACGCAGTGGCATCGACACCCTCGCCGGGAGAAAGTTTGCATCGGGATACGGAGGAAAAACAGAGAAAGTGAACGCACACGGCTGCACGGGATGCACTTGCACGCACACGTGGATAGTATCGAACGTGTGGTTGCTGTGTGTGTGAAGCCAGGGGCGGGGATAGGCGCAGTGGCGTAGCGTGGGGGTGCGAGCGAGAAAAGAGGGTGTTCTTGGCGTGGTCGTTGGTTTCGAGACGAATTTAATTCGTTCCGACGCTGCGAGGCCACTCCGCGAGCGCTTAAATTGTATTTTGCGAAGATCATTACCGATGCTTCATGTTGCGGGGCTAATTGGAAAACGAGTCTCGGCGGGAGAGCGGAAAAATTTCCTCCGTTAATCGCCGCGCGAGCTTGCCGGCGTTGACGTTCGGTTTAAATCAAGGTTTATTTTATCCCTTTTCCAGCGCCGTTCAAGTCGGCCAAATGACGCGGAGCTACTTTTTTATCGTCGCTATAATTCCGCGAGTAATAGACCGCGAATGTAGCTACCGGTAATAAAATTTATTTCAACGCCGCGTTCTAAAGCCGCGTGTTTCCCGGCTCCGCGCGTTCCTGTAACTGACTGCAAATTACGCAGAAAGTGTCCGTGAACGTGAGATTAATTAAGGGCCTGCGTCTGACGATGTTTCGGTGAACGTACGCGAGTACGCGTGTGTACATACGCGAAGAAAGTTCTCGGTTACTTTGCTTCTTCGTTCAACCACGATTCATCGAGGAAATCGATCCGACGGAGTTTGGTAGCGCGAAATTCACGGCGAATTTGCAGGCGAATTAGCGGGGAATGGTTGGAAACGGTGGTCTCATAGAATTCTAGCGACTTAAACGCGGTAATATCTCGCATTAGAAATGGACATTAGGGCAATAATTGCACAATGAAAATAAATATCGCCCGCTGACCGCGAACAAAGCTCTGATTACGCTATCTCTCGTGTGCCTTTTGTGTCTAATGTGCCTTTGTGCCGTGCCTCAGAGCCCGTGAACGAGAAATTTCGTTTCTCGTTGGCCGCGCCGCGTTTTGCGCCCGGCGAAACAAAACAGACGGACGTAAAATTATGCTTAAACGCATTAATAGTTTCCACTTTTCGTAAACGTTACGGGCGTAAACGCCGCGCGGGAATTCCATTGTGCCGCGCGAAAGGCCACGGGACAGATGGAACTCGATAAAACCGATCGAAAGCTTTTAAACGGGAATTAATATTGACTCGCGCGCCGTCCGTTAAATCTGCATATTTTCCGCGTTTAATGCGATCGATCAAATTTAACTGCCGAAACATCGCGATAATGCTCGAAATATTTCACCAGTTACTGCAAAACAGGCGACGATTATTGACCCACTTTTCCAACGATAATCGCGCCGGTAACGTTCCCGTTGTTATCGAGAGTATGCATCGCCACGAAAGCGTCGAAAGCTAGAAAAGGGTCGTGCCAATTTGTCTTTGATCCATCTCGAGAGGCCACTATGAGCTACTAGACGATTCGTTGACCTGTGTATCAAAATCTGAAGGATCTCCGCGACGATGAGGTTTCCCGAACAGGAGATCATCGATCTCTGAAGAAATTCGCGAATTCCACGTCGCTTAACGGGATAATTTCGCGTTCAAAGACTCGAAGGATCTAAAAATAAATTATCCCGGCACCCAAAATGCAAAGTTGGTTTGTAGAGGATCTCTGCATCGATCTCTGAAGAAATTCGCGAATTCTTTGTCGCCGAACGTGATAATTTCGCGTCTAAAGACTCTAAGGATCCAAAAATAAAATATCTCAGCACCCAGAAGGCAAAGTTGGTCTCGTATCTCTCTAGAGGATCTCTGCAACGATCTCTGACAAAATTCGCCAATTTCTCGTCGCCGATTAGTCGTCGAGAGAGATAATTTCGCGTCTAAAGATTCGTATGATTCAAAAATAAAATATCCCGGCACATAAAAGGCAAAGTTGGTCTCTAAAGGATCTCCGCGTCGATCTCTAAAGAAATTCGCGGACTCCGAGGATCGAAAAATAAAATATCCCGGGACCCAAAAGGCAAAGTTGATCTCTAGAGGATCTCTGCATCGATCTTTGAAGAAATTCGCGAATTCCTCGTTGCCGAACGTGATAACTTCGCTCCTGAAGACTCGAAGAATCGAAAAATAAAACATCGCAGCACCCAGAAGGCAAAGTTGGTCTCGTATCTCTTCAGCAGTTGGCATCCTTTCTACTCGGTGATTCGGCATTATCGGCGTTATCGCTTCACCACAACTCGCTCTTAATTCCGAAGTTCTTACGGGCCGTTCGTAAAGCCGATTCCGGCCGACTTCGTTTTCCCGGGCACCTTTTGTCCAGAAAATTTCCGGACTTCCGCGCCAGTGCGCGAGAACCAGAGCCTTCTGGCCTGTGTGTCGGTGGTTGTTTGCCACACAGACAGGGAACGCGCGATCGGGCCGTGTAACGTTAAGGGACGAAGGAGGAGAAGCCAGCCCGTTTTGCATCGTCCTCGTCGTTTTGCGCCTGCAAGTTTATTAGAAGATGGGCTTTCGCCGAGTCGTATCGCGTGGTCTCCCCGCATTGCAGGGAGAACTTGAACGCGAGCGGCCGGCTTGGCGCGGCTTCTCGCGGAGCTTTCCCTCCCGAAACTCGCCTTTTTTCCCTAGCCAGAAGCTGCGAGCAGAACGTCGCTGCCTGCAGCCCTCGCTAATCCCCCTCGCGATTATTTTTCGACTTGGCTAGCGAGGGCATCCAGTCGGAAAATCCAGTTCCGGTACAAGGCCTGGCGAGGCAGCAACCGTTTCTTCGCCGACGCCCCCGTAAGTTGCCGAGGAACCCAGGGCTGTTCGTTTCTGTTCCGTCACGGCGGACTCGTTAGTTTCGCTCCGTGTGATTGATTAATTGATCAACCGGCGAATTCGCCGAGTTTCTTGTTGTTCCTTTCGTAGTTTTAGCACGAGGACGGGCGAGGCGGATGTCGTGTTTGGCCTCGATTGACGAATGGGACGCCCGGTGTGGCAGAGTTTAGGTGCCAGCAGGAAATTTTGGAATATTTAGCCCGATCAATTCGACCCGGTTAGAATTCAGCCGCGAGCGATTGACGAACGAGTTTTTAATTCAATCGCGCGTTGATTAGTTGGTAATAACGTCAACTCTGACGTTAGAGCGATATAGCTGTTTCTTTCGTTGGGGAAATTACGTGTCGAGTTTGGAAGCGAGTCTATTTAATTTACCTTTTACCTTTCTCCGTTTTTTTTTAAATTCTTAAACAAATCGAGAGTAACTAGAACGAGTGTTATGATAATTTCAAAGACTATAATTATTTTCTAACGTAAATCGCGTTCACGTTATCTCGTATCTACTGTTCGCTGAAAATAACCCCGACCTATGTTTATTAAGCTTCCTAGTCTTGCTTAAACCTCCGGCAGCGTTACATATATGCACACATATGCATAATCTCTATTGCTACCACTATTTAACCCTTCGTGGATCACGTCTCTGCGTTACACGGATTCTCCTGACGTTGGACTTTGCCTAGAAAAACGTTTCAAACTCCATCACGCTCGGAATATCTTTATCTAACTCCCCAAATTTCATGTTTATTTTACAAAATATGTATATATAAAGTGTCACTGGTATATTTCTACAGAAGCCTGCTATAAATAAAGTATAGCAGGTAAACACGCGAATGTATCGCATCGAGGAGTTGTCAATATCGAACGGAGCAATTTTTGTCGCTCACCTGCGAGTTACATTACCCGAACAAAAAATGAGCAAATCAGCTCGAGAACTGGCGTCGAAATACGGTGAACCCCATGCTGCAAAATGTTCTCGCGATAAGTTCGCGAAACGAGAACACGCTTTCGGCTGTAACGAGTTTTCCGTATCCGCGAGACGTTATTCCTCCTTGCCAAGGGATTTCTCTCGGCTTCGCGAGGACTCGGCTAAATTTTCGTCCTCTCGAGCACGTTGCAGCGGGGTGGTTTCAACGAGCACCGGAAACGAGGTCGGTCCCTCCTTCTCGATACGGATTTCGGCAAGGTATTAATATCGACACTCGGTTTAGCACTTCAAGACACTTTCCAGCGTCGGCTAGTCACGGACGCTGGATTTGCGGAAATCCTCCCTTTTATTCCACGTTCGCGCCATTCGAAATTCCCATTAGCCCCCGTCTCGATATCCTATTTCACCTGCTACAAAGCAATCACCGCTTGCGATTCACCTGATCAAACTCGCGTCCTCTTTCAGTCTCCTCTGAGGTTCCGATATTAACCCTTCGTCGATTGTTTAACATCGAAATGGTCAATTTTTGAAAACCAACGAACCGTAGAAGCATAAGAGTCAACGAAATCGAGGATTTTTAGACGACTGTAAAGAGTACGCGTAATCTCTGTGATTAATTTCGACTAAAAGTGGTATTATTTCGATTTAAAGATAAAATGGGAAATGGTTTTTCTTAGAACGTCGTGTTAAATAGCCAAAAAATTCGAAATACTGCGGAACTTTCCCGAGAAAGCGAAAGGAGCGTTTATTGGAAGTGAAACAATTCGGTTCGTCGAATCATCGGGTTGAAATCGAGCAAGAAACGTCTCGATTGTCCTGCACGCTACAAGGGTGTAAACTGCAGTACAAGGAAAAGCTATAAGAGAGACTACGGGCAAGCATGCGAGCTGAAAGAAGCGACAGAGGAAAAAGGGACGCCGGGACATACTGAAAGAATTCGGTGCTCAACTACCTAGAAAACTTTATGGATTCGCGATATCATAGCCATTTAAACTGCTCGTCCTAAAGACAGATGCTGCAACTACTTCCACTCGAATTTACCCCAAACTTATCGCCAGAAACAAAATTCTTCCCGGAATCAAAATTAAAGCCTGCACTGGCTGAACGAGCACCGAAACTTTCCCCGTTTCTTTTACCACGAAACATCTCGCGATTACCTTCCTTTGTTCGAGAAGAAAGACGTTCCGGTATCGCTTGAGATCTCCTCGCCTGCATTGCAACACACGTGTTACCTGACTCGCGACATTTCGAGTGCCTTGGCAACCACCGCGGAAACGAGGACTCACCCCGTGTCCACTGGCGTCGAAAGCGACGAAGCAAACGAAAGGGAACCAAAGGCCAGACACCCTCGCGAAAGGTGAAAACACCGGCGGAAGCAGCGTTTGCATTAAACACCGAACGGGTCCGAAAACAGTCGTCGCGTAGCTATGCTGCGGGTGCTGCGTGTTCCCTCTGTAATAACCCACATTGTTGGAACCCTTATCGCGCGGAACAGCGGGCGTGTAAAGCAGGGGAAGCAGCCGAGGGTGGGAGAGGAGAGGATTGGAAGGCTGAGGAGCGGAAAAGAAAGGAGGAGAGACACTCGAAGGCAACGGCAGAGAAAAGGGTGGGTGACCGGTGCTCAACTAGCCGGAGGGCTAGGTGATCCGAGGTCTCGTAACGGGGACGTAGAACTGCAAGCTCAGGCTAAGTAAAACGACCGGGAACGAAGGTCTAGGGCAAGTCGATATATATCCGCTCCCTTTCTTCCTCGTGTTCTCCTGCTCAAAGATTCCTAGCCCTTTTACCTCCGGGGCTAAGAGCTGCACTCGAGACCGACGCAGCCGCGTGGAAGCTGGCAATTCAGAGCCGGCCGACCCTTCGCGAGCTCGCGATCCCAAAGGGGTTCGTAAATCGAGGAGCAATAACAGACTCTTATTCGGCGATAGCTGGTACACACGGCCGGGTTCGGCTGACTGATTGATAACGCGGTAACGAGAGATGCTGCTTCCAAGTCCGGTCACGCAGCCTGGTCTATGGGGATGCTAGTAGAAGTCTCTGGTCCGATAGATTTATTCTTACCTTTATTTCTCCTCGTGCTTTTATTTATCTTCCTTTCTCTCGCGCAAGAACATCGAGCGAGGCATCGGTCATCGGGACGGAGAATGATCCGGATAACGGAAATCCACTTTGGCGTGAAAAACCATCGAGAGCCGTTATTGGCGTGAAAGTTTGACGTATATCCTCATCAAACAGCGGCCACTTTCAAGGCCCGCGAGAGCAATCGCGTTGGCCGTTCCTTAGCCCGAAAAATATGTTAGGAACTCGATCATGGTGGTATAATGGGGTTCGAGGAAAGATAAACCAGGGCGCAGAGAATGATGGATCACAGCCACGGTTCAGGCAAACACGCGAAACTTGGCATGCAGGTCATATCGTGGAAATGATTTCTCCTTCTGCTAGTCGTACGAGCTGCCAAGCAAATGGAATCCCATTTTTTTTTCTCCTCTCTTTTTCTTTTTATTATTGCGACGAACTATGGATTCAATTCAGGCCCGTCGGACAGAACATCGACCTGTTTCACTGACACACTCTCAACTGCTCTTCCATTAGTAGGCAAACCTGAAAAGAGCGAGTGAATGAATAGACAAAGAACGAATAAACAAAGGGAAACGCGATCTCAGAGCTTGATTCGCTCCGTCACGGGTCCGACTGCTGCATTTTTCTTCCGTCTATTTTTTTTTTTAACCCCCTCCTTTTCCCTTTTTTTCGTTGTTTCTATTAATTCATCAATCCGTCTACGTTCTCTCTGTCTCTCTTTCTCCCCGTTGGCTCTTTATCGAGCTTGAACGTTCGTTACAGGTTCCCTCATGGTAGAGCGTGTTCGTCCAAATTTTTGGATCGATGACCGAAGTGGTTCGCGACTTTAAGCCGGTTCTCAACGCGAAATGCAACCTCTGTCGCTGCTCGATGCTGCGTAAACTCGCCCGGAATCGAGCATCTACATCGTATAATACTCTTGTAACCACCTCGTTTTCTTCTTCTTCTTCTTCTTCTCCCTCTTCTACAGCCGTTTTTTCCGCCAACGACTCGACGTGGAATTACGCTCCTTCGCCGTTTTCCCTTTTTTCCCCGATCCACGCGCCAACGTTATTCTCCCTCTGTGCGAGCCGTTAAAAGGAATTTTCGCGCAAGAAAATATTTCGGCGCGAACATTGGCGCGGCGGTGCCGTGGAAATGGTTTTTCTTTTCAGAGAATACCAAGCCAATACGATCGGGCTGGAAGGCGTGACAGCTTTCTTATTTTTACATGCATTATACAACGACTGCGCCGCTTCCATTGTACTTTATCCCTATTCTATTATTCCGCTTTGCACATGCACGTGTAAGTACATGAAATATCCACCGTCGCAGATAGTCGTTTATATTCGATGGAAACCGGAGACGCTATCGGGCCGGTGAATCGGAATGAAACGAAAATTGCCGGAGAAAAGACGCGGCGGCTAATAAAAGCGCGACGCGTAGGATCTATGAATTATTCTCACGGGGCTCTAAACAAATTCGCGAAATTTTCTCGGTCACCTTGAAAAAAAAACAAAAAGGTATAACACACCGTAATCTCGGCTAAAGTTCACTGGAAACTCCACGCGAGGACAATTTTCGAGTTTGAATAGCTAGCGAACGCATATCGGAGGATAAAACGGGGCCCAGAAATGATCGAGCTGGGTAAACGATCGACGCTGAAGCGCAGGGAATAAAGTTAATTAAAATCCCATTGGACTACCAACACCGATCATCGCTTATGACCATACTCGGCCTGCGAATCGTGAAATGACCAATATCCAGGAACATAGCTACATCAAGGAAGCAAGCAGCGAGCCCGGTGACAACGAGCGTCGAGTTTAATCGAAACCGGGAAGCGAAAGGATGCAGACGAAGTGGGTCATCGGGATAGCCAAACGGAATCTCCGCGGAAAGACGAAAGTCGCGACCTTCTCTGTTAGCGTCGGATCGCCAGGGCTTTGTCTCCATTCACAAAGACGCGCGTAACCGCGTCGCGGCGATGTTATCGGAGTGCCGAACAGGCTGGTCCGCTGGTGTGGAGGGTTCGCCGTTTTCCCCTAACCTCGAGACGAGCCTCCCGCGCCCCAACATCCCCCAGGTGCCCACATCTCCCACCCAATTGGGGATTCGATCGACGTCGGTACTTCCAAGCGTGACCACCCAACCCTGTGGTGGCGCCTGCGTCGAGACGCCCCGTAAACACGCCAGGAGAACCGCCAAGGGTGCGAGCAGGACGCCGTGGACCACCCTCTTCGCTGCACCGCCGCCCTCGTCTCCGATTCTTGTCAACCGTCACGGGGATTCTGACCTGCGCGAGGAGAACCACTGGCTGAGAATTCGTGTGGCAGGATCCGCTTCTCCGTGCGTCCGTTCCTCGGATCCACGACGTTCGTCGTGGCTGCCGATATCGAGCTGCAGGCCCGTCTGGGTGTGAACCCGCGTTCAAACGGCGCACCACGCCTGGTACAGCTCGTAGGGAAGCTTTACTAGATCGCTGGAAGATAAGGTCGCGTAACGGGGCAGGTTTGCTCGGCTGGAAAAATAGCCGACATCGCGATGACAAACGTTAGCGACGCGGCTTCGGGGACAGGTAACAGGACAACCTCGGAAACGGATCTCTGGTACACGTGTAATAGAATTTTCAGAAACGCCGGCAAGTCCTAGCCCGTGATCGTTCATCAGTCACCCCGCTGACGGGGCAACAACAGCGGAGCTTCACGGCTGACGGATAGCAAATTTAAACAACCCCGCGCGCAGTTGTACCACCGTTTCGCTACATAATCTCACAACCCTGTTATCTTGTAACCCGGTTCACGCACACGCACGCGCGCGCCGAGGACGTAGAACATTAGCGTTAATATCAGCGTGTTGATGTTGCTACGCTCGAGCCGGATAGTAGCTGCTCGATGCGTGGTGGTAGCAGTAGGGCAGGATTTGCCAACGAGGGCGTCGGTATTGGTAATATTCGCGACACAGAGAGCCAGAGCTCGACCTGTGTTGGTGATAGGTCGGTTGGCTGGTGTTGGTGAAGGAAGTGGAGGTGGTGGTGGGAGCGGTGGAGGTGGGCGAGGACGGTGGTGGTGGTGGCGGCGACGGTAGTGGAGGTGGTGGTGGCGGTGGTGGCGGTAGCGGCGGAAGGTAGTTTCTGGGTGGTGGAGGGCGCGGATCGTCATCCGCAAAGTCGTGCGTTCACCCCGTGCCGCGACGACAACAGGGCGTCGTTCGTTCCGGAACGAGCGACGCTGCGTCGAGTTCGCTGGGGGTCCCGTCGCGAACTTTCCTGTCCTGAATGGAAGCTCGGTGTTCTCTCGGCCCGTGGTAGAAGTGGTCGGTGGTATCGTTGAACCGGTGCGCGCGCTACAGAGGTCGTGTGCCGCGTTCAGTTCCGCGCTCAGTGTCGAGGACGAGGCGCAATTCCGGGTGGCTCGAGGTTGCTCGAGGTTGCTCGAGGTTGCTCGAGGTTGACGCGTGCACGCGAGCCAGTCGCTGACACCCAGCCGTGGAAGGATCACGAGCTGACGTAGGGTCCTTTTGGAGCACGTGGTCGAGCGCGGCGGCGAGACTCGACGCGACACACGAGGCAGCCTGCTGCCTGTCCTCGAAATTCGAGGTTAGGTGTCCATGTGGCACGGTCGATCGGCGCTGCTCTAAGAACGTCCTCGTGAGAAGGACGTCGGTCGGTATCGTTCTAGGGGTTGCTACGGGCGCGGACCTACGGAGTGGGGTGTAAACGGGACGAGGGAGGTGTTCGCCAACGAGAGCTAGGTCTAAAGTGAATCTCGGTTGGGCGGTGGAAGGTTAACGTCCACGGTCTCGCGAGTGAGTACCATCGGAGGAGGAGGTGGAGATCGTCGTGCGAGTGTCACACGGATCCTCGAGTTCTTCTTTCGGATCGAGTGCCAGCTCTGCCGCGGGAAACATTGTCACGTGGATTTGCTCTGGAGGAGAGAGATTTTCGCGAGCACGTCTGGAACACGGCACACCGCACCGGAGTCGTCTAGATCGAATTTGTGCGCCGATCCAGGGCAGGGATAAATGAGAAGGGATGAATGGACGGATCCAAGCGGCACGGCGTATAATTAACCGGTGCATTTATAGATAACGAGCTCGCTGGATCGGCTCGCTAATTAGCGGTCGATCGATGACAGGGATTTGGTGAAAAGGTGTTGGCGTTCGTCGAGAAGGCAAAGTGCAGTCACGCTCGGAGTGGATGGCAGATGGTTCCCCGGCGAATGAGAAGCTCTTGTGTGTTTCAGTGAAATAAAAGCCGAGTTCCGACAGTTTCTCAGTGATGTGTTAAACGCAGCCAACGGCGGCAGCAGCGACATCGGCAGCGATAGTGAGCCAGTGAAAACGTTGTTCAGGTGTAAATCCAACAGGTTCCGCTATGAGCCAGTTGCAACGGGTCCGAGAATCGGGCCTGCCCCTGTGATTCGTCTCGCGGCACAGCGTTTTGGATTACACCGTGTTGTTCGGCTTTAAACGTCGTGGATTCCCGCCCTTCGTCGCTAGGGCGAGCACGTGAATCAACCCTCGTAACGAAAATCGATCGGCTCGCTCGCGTACGAAACGTGGCCTGGTAAGTTCCACGGGAGAGCACCCCGACATAGCGCGACGATATTCCTCGTAATATTCCGGCGCAAAGTTTCGCTTTTGCTCGTTCAACGAGCGTCGATCCGCGCCGCGAAACAGCGACAAAAAGGAGAGTAATCTTGGGAGAGTTCCATGCTAAAAGCACCAAGAATAGTTCAGCCCATCTGAACGAGGCACATCGAAATTTATAGGAGTTGGCCGGAACTTCTCCGGTTTCGAACCAAAGTCTGCAATCTTTCCTGCTGCGACGCAGCCTGCCGGACTCTCGCATTTTTTTTTTCCTCGATAAGAGCCGTTTCCTCTATCTCTCCCTCTCTCTCAGAAAGAGAGTACGACGAGGAGATAAGGGCTCGAACTTCTTCCCCCTTTCGATCATCGTATTTGTTCTGGTACTGCGGGTTGGAATAACGCGAGAACCAGCCAGACGTGTTCGTCTATAATTAATCATGTCGCCAAGTGCTCTTCGACTTGTCCAAGTTTCGTCGTTGCTTAGCTTTCCGAACGCGTCAGGCCGCTGAAGATCATCAGCATTTCAATGAACTTCGCTTCTGCGCGTCTTAAAGCTCGTTATGTAACGGCTTCCGGCGCGGTTCGGAATTGAAGGCTTTCATTTCGATGTTAATCAGCGGCGTTAAGCGTCCGAGGGACCGAACGTGCTTCTTCGCCGCCAATTTTTTTTTTCTTTCTCTCTTTCTCTCTCTCTTCTAATTTTATTTTTTCCACCCCCTCTACTTTTTTTCTCGTCTTACGACGCCGCGCGTTAACCGTTGCGGAAGCTTGACGCAGCTTTTGTACGTTGCCGAGTCACTGGGAATTTCCTTTCACCGTGCTTCGAGAGAATTAAATGACAGCGAGGTGTCGGCCAAAGGAGCCTTTTCCATTTTAACGTCTCTGAAAGGCCGAAGCGACGCGGCTCAAAGGGATCGAATGGAAAAAACCCTGCAATTGAATTTACTTCGACGCGGCGAGGGATTTGCGCGATTCAACGAGACGGACGAATACGTAATCGGCGGGTGAACGTTGAAACAGTCGGAGGAATCTTCGGAGTGTCTGACCACCGATCGTGATTTCAACCCTAACGAAGTTTTTCCCGGCCGCCACTGCAGGCCGGCTCTCTCGATCCCCGTGCTCGCGTGCCCGCCCCGAAGAGGGTGAGAAAGCTCTCGTTTACGCGACCACGAAATCATCCCCATCGACGTGTTCGATTAACTACCCCCAAGGTTTAGCGGTATCGACTTACGAATACTTCTCTTCGCTTCGTTTCGTTAACCAACGCCGCGATCCACGCGATTTCACGTTTCATCGGGCCCTATCGATTTTCACCCATCCGCGAGGCTCGTAGGCAGATATCCGGTTTCGATCGGTTGCTCCTTCGATAAACCTTCGGTGAACCATCGGTGACGTCGAAGATAAGAAGAACGTCGTGGAAACTATCGATTCGGTGCTTGAATTTTCGAAAAATCTCGGCTTCGAACCGTTTCGGTGCAATTAGATCGCGAGTGTTCTATATTCTTACCGATCCGTCTGTGTGTTCAGGAGTATTCTAGTTTACCCCATCGTGGAATACACGAAAACGTCGATGATAACATGTTCCTTCGATAAACCTTCGATGACGTTCGCAGGCGTCGAAGATAAGAAGATCGACGTGGAAGCTAGTTTGAATTTTCGAAAAAATCTCGACTTCGAACGCTTCGGTGCAATTAGACCGCGAGTGTTCGATATTTCTACCAATCCGCCTGTGTATTCAGGAGTATTCCTGTTTACCTCGGCGCGGAACACGCGAAAACGTCGGTGAAAGCAACGAACACAGGAAAGTTTAATAAGCCTGTCCACGAGGTCCATTGTCGCTGAACGAAACGAACGTCGCCGTTCGATATTTCGCGATGCACTTTTAGCCGGCAGGTTTCCCGGCAGCGGTAAATATTTCCGAAACGTTGATCATCTGGAACTTTCGGTTAACCCGGTTTGAATAAATTCGGCTGCCATCATTTATGCAGCCCGTTGCACCGAGTGCAATAGAAAACCGGATAACCCCGCCCTTGTGCCTGAAAAATGAATCTTCTCGCGTGCACGCGCGCGAACCGTCGCGAAATTAAACTCGCTGGCAATTATTCATCCCCGGCGTTGGACGAATCGGGTGACATCCAGCCCCGGGACCGCGAGGAAGCGATCGGTATCGACCTTCCTTACCGCTCGTAATGATCGAGCGGAACGAGCGGGACAACTGCGCGGCGATCGAGATAATCCGGAACGAGTTCCAAAATCCTATCACGGTCGTAACGAATAACGGACCCGGCGTTTATAACAAACTCGTAAAGCCGTGTATCGGTAGATCGGCGAGCGCATTCAAGTGGCTCCCAAAACGTTCATGCAAAACGCGCGCCGCGCTCATTTGCATAGGGAATCTGCGCCGGACTGTCTGGACAATTATTATCGAATAAACGTTTACACCGGCGAGATAGCCGGCCTGCGCGCGGCATATCGTATACCCTTGGAAATCCCCGATGGAGCTGGCGAGATCGTCGATCGAGGATGTGCAGAGGCCACACGTCCATCTTGCCGCAAGGGCGGGGTCGCTGGCTCACAGCGATGATCAAGGACGAAGAGCCGTGCTTCTAATTAAAGCCGTGCACGGCTCAAAGATGTCATCGACGAAACTGATTAGCCGTAATTGGGGCTCGGCCAGGCCCATGGGACCAGGCACACACCGGCCTGCTGTTTTGACAGTCGGTATCGGTAGTCGACATCGGATGACCCAGCAGCGTACACAGGTGGTCGCTGGATTAGCCTGCATCGCACGCGAAACGCGCTGATAAAAGTGCAGGATTGAAATTCACCGGGTTCATCCGTCCTCGGATTATGCCGGCCGGCAAATTTCACTCTTCTCCGCCTTCTGCCCGTGTTTTCCCTTTTCCACAGTTTTTTCCCCCCTCTTTCCACCTCTCTCCGCTCTTTTCCGCTTTCTCCTTCCGCCGCTGCTCTCGACGGAACGCGCAAACATCCACTCGGAGTCGTTATTCTCCGAGATTCGGGATAAGTCGAGTCGCGGTTTCTCTCCGCTGGCAGAGGATCGAAGGGGGAAATGAAATTTCGCCACGGCCGTTGATTTTCCAATCTTCTTACACGTCCGCGGTACTTTTTAATCACGACCGCCGCGTTATTCCCCGTACGACCGCGATCGTGCAACGAGAGACTGGCGACGGAACAAAACCAGCGCTCGTAACCGGGAAATATGTGGATCAGTGGTGGATCGAGAGCGCACAGCCAGCGGGGGAAGATTAATGGAAAACTTAAAGGTGAAGAAGCGGAGCTCTCGGAAGCGAGAGAGGAGCGGAGAGGAGAAGTTTGGGGCTGTTTCGGGAATTATAAGAGAGCCGCCATTGGTACGGGCGGGTGCCGCGGCTCGATACACCGTCGTCGTCATTCATCATCGGCCGTAATTACGCGATTTGCATCGAAATGGAAATCACGTCCGACTTTAATGGCACGTTAAGGGCAATAGATCGGGAAACTATGGATTTTTCGAGTTCCGCCGAGCCGTATCGATAACGCGCGCCGCCGTTCACCGGCGGATGAAAAATCGCCGAGCGTCAGCGATAAAGGGACAATTCCTGCGATCGGGGACAGGGGGACGATTCAAACGGGAAGGGGGGACGGGCGAAGGAAGCGATCGAAAGTAGTTAGAGCGTTTATGGTACTGCGAGATGCACCTTTGTGCCGGATGGGAACGCTTACTCGCTGGCTCGCGTTAAACGAACGCGTCAGAGCCGAGTGTATTAATTAAAATTAATTTAAATAACGACCCCGTTCGAGCGATAAAAGGCTGGATTTAATTCGGCGTTTAATTAACGCAAGATGCGACCGTTGCGAGCCGTTGGAACGGAACGGGCACGCGGAACTTTGGTAGATTGAACGACAAAGAAATCCATAACGAGAGAAGCTCGCGACGAAGTTGCCGGCGTGTTGTTCGATCCGATCCCCGGCATTGAATCGAAGTTCAAGGGGGCGGAGACGACGGGAAAACGCGCCGACCCCGTCACCCTGATTAATCGCCGATTCTAATGTCCCAATTTATGCCGCAATCGAGGTAATTTGACGTTTAATCAAAGCAACTGTGCCGCGGCTCTCCGACGCGGACCAATGAATTGCAAATCGCCGCACGTCGATCGCAAGATTTACTGGGATCATCCCGGAATACGTTCGAAATTTAAACTTCTGCCCCCCTCGGTATGACTAATTATCGGCACTGATACGCAACCGTGACGATTTCTGATCGGGATGCGTTAATATCAGAAACTGATACACGGATGTCGGGGTAATAACGCGTGGCTAGGCGAAATTTTCACGCAAATGTCGAACAGTAAATGGAAATAGCAGGCAAAAAGGCGGATAAATATTTGCGAATGAATTCTTTTACTTCATTTTCGTTCGCGAATTTCCGCGTGCCACGAATCTGCCCTTTGTTTCCGGGCAATAACCGGTTATTAAAAGTCGATATCGTTGCGACGTACTTTGTGCGTAACAGAGGTTGGTTGTTCGCGACTAATACGACTCTGAATTTAATCGTTCGACAGAACCGAGTGTCGCGAGCGTGAATAATAAAAAAAGTTTCGATTACACCTTCGACGAATAGCAACGTTAACTCGACCAGGGATTCGACCGGGCGAGAGAAAGAAAAATGAAGTAAGAAGTAAGTTCGGAACTCGCGGTTCTTTAATTCATATTTCCCTCTGGCACCAACCCAAACCGCGACGTGGAAATGCGTACGCATACAGGCTGGCGAATTATTTATTACGTCGCTCGTGCAATATTCACCGGAAGCGATGGACTCATCGAAAGAAATTCGAACTCTGCATAACCGTAAAAAGCCGCGGGCGAGGCCGGCGTTTTCGGAGAGAGCCTCATCGGGTTCCGTTAATTACAAGGAGGTAAGAAATGTGGATCGCTTAGAGAGAGTATAGCAATTTCCATATCTTAAGCGCGAAAGCGCCGGGGAAGCTCTCAAACGTATCTTACGAACCTTTTAGCGGTGTATAAAGTCCGCATAAAACATTGCCATCCGAAAGCATAAACGCGAAAAAGGGGCAGCAGGAGGGAACGGTTTTTTTTATTACGAGTTCTAACGGTTCTAACGAGGATCACGCGTGTGCGTCGCGAACAAAAGTGGAATAATTCGCTTTTCTAGATCCCTGAAAAGATACGCGGCGAAAGAATTCTTCGGAAACTTCTGTGACTATGTCGGTCAAGCTGTCATTACCGACTACGAGCGTTTTATTTCATCGTTGGACCAATTAGACTGCCGCAATTCGAAGAAGAAGTCGAGAAAACGGTGATCAGATTCATTGGGTCGATTCCTAGAACTTTTAACAATTTTCTTCACATTTTCTCCGTGTTCGTTTAATTATAGCTACACACGTACATAATTATCTTCAAAGGAAACTTCTTGCTTAAATTTCCAAAAATTTAAGCAGCTCGTACATTAACGGCAATATCGTTAAATTGTTACGCAACGTTTCGTTGCAAAATCGTTAACTGTCCATTCGCGGGTATTCCGCGAATAGAGATCGAAATCAGCCTTTGGAACGAAAGGGTCAGCCAGATAATTCGGAAGCTCCGAAGCTTAATGAAGTCGCGTTAACAGTGACACGGTTTATCGCGAGGCGATATCAACGATATCGGCGCGATCGAATGGAATTACCAGCGCGAATGAAAACACCGCGTGCAACGCGCTCGTTAAACGCGGCGATTTGTAAATTTCCGAGCTGACCGCGAAGAAAACTCGGAAATCCGGGAAAACTCTGTTCTGGATCGGTGGTTAACGTTTTAACGAGCGATCCGCGGTTCATCGCTGACCTCGACGATGCCATAAGCGGCGGTCCTATCATATCGCGATCTTAATGAATTTCCAAGGTTCTGATTATCTTTGCCGAAATTTCGGAATGTCCACGAAAATCTGATTCATTAATAACCGTTGGTTATACGTTTATGATTGTGGGTGATCCTTAATCGGGTTTGTTCTATTGAGTTGTTTGGAAAGTCATTTCGTTTTATTTCAGTACAAATGAAACACGATTTTTTTAGAGTGACGTTCTCTATCTACTGATAATTATGTTCATGGTAAGAATAGGTAGGTGCAAAAGACCGATTCGATTAATGTTAAAGAAGAAACGGAAGATTTGCACTAACAACATTCGTCGAAAATCCCAGTCTTTTTGATCAATTTTTAACGAGTGATATTTTCAAATAATGTATTAATACGAGAAATGCGAGAATTGCGAAATTAAAGAATTTTCATACAAATCTAAACAGATTTAAATTAATTCGAATGATGCTCCTTTAAAGAAACCAGTTAATCCCAAGGAGAATTATCTCCACGAAATAGAGTAGGTTGAAAGGCAAAATGGTCGGCAGCATAATTCGCGAAAGCGACATTTCACGTGACCTATGGCAGCGCACCACTATGCAATTCTATTGGAGCAAGCGAGCCGGCAAGCTGTGCGATTTCACCCATGGCCAAAGTAAAACGGGCCGATAAATAAACCATCGTTTGCTTTTATTTTTTTTTTTTTTTAAACGCCCCCGATTTTTCCGGGGCGTATTTTAACCGATCAGCATTCGTTAAAAACTTCCACGTTAAACCATCGACGATGGTGCAAGGTTTTCGCGGTGCAACGGTCAACCTCTGGCATCCAGCTAGCAATTAGCGAAGTTTCAGCCCGGTTAATCGACTAGAACTACTCGTTGCATCCACGACGATCGCCCGCCATGATGAATGTTCTCGTCAGTTCCGACAGTAGTTCGACAGCATGCTAGGTCCGCCGGACGGTCTGACGCGTGTACCACGCGACGTATGACGAGGGTTCCGCGTTACAACGATGTTTACACGACCGGCAAGTCAAGTTTACACGGGAACGTTAAGAAGAGGCACGTGGCTGATCCGATTATTGCTTTAAAAGCACTCGACGCGAGAACGAGCCTATTGTGCCACGTCGTCGCACGAAACTCCGACGCCAGAAAACTTGTCGTACTCGCGAGGGTCTTTGCCGACCCGTGGCTGGCTCTTCGTCGATCGATACTCCTTGATTGATCCCCGTTTCTTTTTTTTTTCTAGGCTAGTGGCCTCCACAGGCGAGGGTAGAAGATAACTTCCACCGAAAGATACGAATTGCCCTAAAGGGATCAAGCTTGATACTACTTTCTTATTTACGAACGGATTATTCCTTTCCTCGATACCTCGAAATTTCCTTTCGTTGATGACACATGCGCGTTCAGGAAAGGTTTAGAAATAGGCTGGGTAAACTTTTCGTGGAATATTTTCGTTGATGTTTTTCGTTTATATTTTGATTTATTTGGTTCGGTGTATTTTTTATTCGGTATTTTTACCTCGTAGTGATGACGAATGGTAGAAGAGTGTAAGCATTAGTTACGTTTTGCTTGACGAATTGGACGAGAGATCGAAAACCACAAAGGCATCCGACGTAGAAAACGAACTTGGGAAATTTCAGTGTCAATTAAGAAGTTCTAGAAGGGTGATCTTAATCTCTAAGATAGGAATCGAAAGGAAGAGAGCTATTGAATGCAAAACGAGGATTCCACGGATGAAACTGGATTTATCTACCATCCAAAAACAGATCTTCTTAAAATTAGCCAGGAACTTCGAGAAAAGTCATTTTATCTAACCCATGGAAATTCAAAATATCCCGATATAACACGAGGTAGCGATTTAACATCTGGAAATAAAGTGATAAATACGTAAAACATCGATTACAACTGGAAACACGGTGAAACAAAAAGCGGGCTGTTAAATTTTTAGCAGCAAGCCGAGCATATTTCGTCGCGATTGTTCGACACTGTCCGTTTCGCCATGCAACGAGTGATTAATTTTAATCATCCGAAACCACGTTATAACCGGGCGTAATCGAGAATGGCGATCGATGAACAACGGACAATGATCGATAAGGGAATTGCATTGGTGTACACGCACGCCAACGAGTCCATTTCAGCCATCGAGAAAGTTCGATTCAACTTCCATCCGTTACCTCGTTATCGATTTCTCGATTAAGCCCGCAACGAGCAGTTTTCTCGATTTCTTGCGAAAACAGATCCATCGCGGGCTCCCTTTGACGTGCTCCTCTCTCTCTGTCGTCCTGCTCGTCGAGTTGCAATGGTGCCTTTTTGTCGAAGGCAACCGTGGCATCGCGAAGTTTCCACAGGAATACCGGAACGAACAGAGACAACGGGATTCAATTTATGCGCTTAACTCGCGAAACTTCGTTTTACTTGGCGAGTCGCGGTCCTAGCCGAACCGACAAGGACAACGTTAAACACCCTAGACCCCGCGAACGGGTTCCCTCGGATTAACGTTAACGCGCGTTATGTCGGATCCGATTTATGTTAGAAAGTTCGCCCGCGAGTCTGATAAATTGCTCGATTCATCGACGTTGAATTGACACTGAAAAAGGAGCTCGCGATGATTCGTTGTTGTCCTCGAATTGATTTCCAATTGCGACGCGGAGAAAGAAACGCTGGAAGAGAGGGAGAAATGGAGGAAGGGGACGGAAAAAAGGAAAAAAACAACCGGGGAAAAAGATGGGGGAAATTATTGACAAGCGAGTATCGTTAGTGTCAATGCGCGATTTGTAAATGTTCGCCGAACTGGTGATAAATGTTCGTTCAATTAATTTGGATACCGGGCCCGATCTATCGAGTTCGGAAGTAAAGTTTGATGAGTTTCGATTTTATTTTAATTGCAATTAAATTTTAATTATTTCCGATACGAATAACCGCCCGGCTTTGATTTTCGCGCCGGATATTTCCATGCGAAAGTTTAATCGTAAAACCGGCTGCGATAAATCAAACGTATCATTTTGGAAGTTGATAGCCGGTAGAAAAATCTCCGCCGGCCAGGGTGATTGTTATTTTCCAAGGAATTGTCATTCGTTAATTTGTTATCGCTCGAAATTCCCATCGCACATGTCAGCCGTGTTTCTCCTTTTTTCTCTTCTTTTTTCAGAATCGTATCTTTCTTTCCAGAAATTTGTTTACGTAGTTATTTCTTTCTCTCTTCCGCTTATTATTGTACAATATCTTTGAATTCGAGCGTATCCGTAGAAATATTTGTCGCATTCCAGTATCCACGCGACTGTTATTTCAAACGGAATTATTATTTGTCAATTTGTTATCGTACAACGTTTCGTTCGCGCAGATCGTCTCTTTGCTTTATAATCGTATTGTTTTTGAGCTGCCCCATATCCACGGATATCTCTGTAAATCTAAAAATACATCTTTTTACAAGTTATTCGAACGAACGAAGCAATTTATCCTGGACGTCAGATCAGTCGTACAGATATTGCGAGAAGAATAAAATCTCGCTGTCTTACGAACGTGGTAACAGCTTTATTAAAAGAAGAAACTAGGTTAAAGTGTGTCAGTTGGTCAGTCAGCATGAGCCGATAAAAACTATCGCTCCGCGTTTAGTTGCATCTCTCGCTGAATATTCATTTTAAATATCAAACCGTAGACAGCGTTCAAAGGCGGAGATGAAATTTATGTACATAAAATACAGCGCAGCTATCGGCCTGCAATTAACTCGTTTCCTGGCTCCACCTCTGGCCGTATTATCACAATACGGTCCCTAAAACGTGCCACATCTGATAAACGAACATGCGACGGATCCAGTGGCACTTTTGCTACAGGTTCACGTGACGTTTCACCTTTGCGCGACCAGCTGTTCCTGAATATTCCACGAAACGTCCGTTCGAACGAGCCGCTACTCCTGACAAATAGAAAATTTATAAATCACGTCGAAACTACGAAATACCCGGCATCCTGCCTCACTGATTCATGCATTTTCAGCTCAACTTTGTTCCACGATTAATACATGACACGGCCGCGCGCAACGCTCGATTTTGCGAACTAATTTCACCGAATTAATTGAAACCAAACCTCGCGATTGCTCGGGAAATTTTCTAATTGTTCCGCGAGCTGTCGTGGTAATTCAATTTTTCTCTCTGTGTCGGCCGGTTAGCACTCGAGGAGGACAGGATCGAGATGTGTGATCGACGAAAGAAAAGAGCCTAACGAAGAGAAACTTGGACCGAGATGACAGCGTAAGCAATTAATTCGCGGATAGAACGAGATTTACTCGACGAAATTTGACTAGGACTCCGAGAGAGGTTGTCACGTACAGGCTCCGTGCTGGATTACAACGTCGGACGAGAGATGTGTAACGGAGAAAGTGAGAGAATTCGAAAATTGTCCCACTTTGTCGGGTTAGACGATCCCTTTGTCCACGATTTTCGTGTCCGATCGACTCGGCGAGAGAATTATCGTCTCGTTGAGGAGAAACAGCGAGATGGCTGTGGTTTTAATTGGAAACGCGACTTGAAATACCGTGTCGAAAAGGAAAGTGGGTGGATACACGCGTACGAGATGTCGTTTGATGACGGATGGGTGAACATGCTTGATTAATGCATTTTAATTGCGAGACATTGCACGATAGACAGAGAAAGCGTGATTTTTATGAATCTGTTTGATTGTTATTATTGAAAGCGGAAACTTTCGAAGCTTCTTTGTCAGAAAATCGGTGTCATTTTATGACAAGAGTAGGCAACGTTTGGCAATTTTTCACAAGTAATTAGCGGGAGAAAAATTCCGGTATTTTTCGCTAAATTGACATATCTCTCATGTTTGTCTCGGAATTTTTTCGATACGAAATATCGCAAAAAATCGGAGACACGCGGTATTTCCTGATTGCTATTGTTAACAACTATATATGAAATTGTATTTGTTTATTATTATAGCGTGATTAATTCCTCGTACTTCAACACTTTGAATATTATTGAAAACAGAAACTTTCGAAGCTTCTTTGTCAGAAAATCGGTGTCATTTTATGACAAGAGTAGACAACGTTTGGGAATTTTTTCACGGATAATTAGCTAGAGAAAAATTTCGGTATTTTTTCTCTAAATTGACCAATCTCTCAAATTTGTCGCCCAATTTTTTCGGTACGAAATATTGCAAAATGTCGGAGACACGCGCTATTTCCTGATTGCCATTGTTAACAAGTATATACGATTTTTAAGAAATCGTCAAAGGTTAATAACTCGCACAATATTCCAAGTTCGGGTTCAACGTGGTTCCGGTACAATAATTTATACCGTTTAATTTCCGACATTACACGTGGTATCGAAATAAATCACGGGTAATAAAGAGGCTTGTGGATCCATTCCGATCGCGGCAGTTATTAAATTGCAAACGATTCTCGTTACCTAAACAGCGATAAGCTTCCGCGTTGTTGGCTCGACACGATGCGTCCGTATGCATTTAATTACAGCAGCAGAAAGTAAATACGCAACAACATTAACGAATCACGCAATCAAAGCGTCGCGTCCGCGATCGCAAACCCGTTGTATTAAATTATTTAGACACGATGTCTAATTAATTGCCGATGCTCTGCCGTTCTTTGTCCGGCACTGTTCTCGCGTTCGAAAGCTCGCGGAAGAATATTTAACGCTCGTTCCTTAACGTTCGAGCTTTCGACGAGCCACGCCGGGATCCTCGTTGACCCGTGCTCGTTAATCCAATCCAATCGATTTTCGTATAATTTCGTGGAACAATGGGAAAAATAGGAATACGCGCTGAACCCGAATCAAACCTTCCAGCAATAATGGCGGGTGGAAAATTCTGATTATACGAATCGGTTAATAATCGGACAAAAGCGCTATAATTCGATTGTCTGTTGCGCGATACAGGATTTAAGGGGAATATCAACTCTGTACGATTCTCGGGGATATATATACGCATTGTTCGCGATGGTGACCGAACAGCTGAAGCATCTAGCCGGAAATAGTCCGGGAAACTCGCTGGACTCGCGCTTGAAATATAATAATGTCTAATGCGTTAGAGTGGTTTGTTTTGAAACACGCGGGTAAGATTGGAGAGAGAATATCCCGCGACGAATAGTAAATTCGCAGATCATTGAATGCGAACGTATTACTCGCGGAGAGCGATATACAGGACTTGGGAATTGCTATTGATTGCATAGGGTGGTTCAACCGAGGATTAACCCTTTGCAGACCGATGCCGCAATGTAGGTATAATGCTTTTACGTATTAGACGAATGGGTCGAATAAAGATAAATTTGATATTTCGCGATAAGCTAAGTAACGTGGTCGATGCTTCTCAATTTAATTCAAGAAATTATTATATCTTCTTGATACCCTAAGTTTCAGAAATGATAGATTTATAAAAATGATGTAAATGATGAGTATTGACCTGATCGTTGGAATGTTAAGTTAATTAAACTCGCTAATTTGTCACGTACGAATTAGTAAGTATATTAATCGCTATAACTGGAATTCTTTCATTTTTCCAGCTATCGAATGATTTGAAAACATAAAAGTAAAATTCGATGGAATAGTGAGTTAGTTCATCGCAACGTGATGGAAAAATTTGTGGAAATAACGCAGATCGTTGATCAAAGCTCGAAGATCCGTTTAATCAAGTTTATTTTCTTCAAAACAGTATTTCGAAAGATTAATCCAAACTGATTAACTGCATGTTTGGAATTTTCTGAAATTCTCTGCCTAAACATTCCGTTTCTGTTCAACTATTTATATTCTATATAAATTTCTACTACTTGCTCTGTGGTATTAGTCGACTTGACAAATGAATGGCTCACATTATGTCTATTATTTTTCTAAAGAAAAAAGTCAAATATATTTTCCTTGGATTTTAACGAATTTACGGAATGTCTCTGGTAAAATACGGGCATAATTTCATTAATCGGAGAGATTTACAGAATTCAAACTTTTGATAACGTCTGATAAATTCACGCGTTAGAAAATGCTACCGTTCTCAGTTTCAACGAAAGAATTTTTAATAAATGGGAATTTAATTTTCGGTTATTAACCCTTTAGGGACGCGTATCGTAATACACGTAGAAATTTTTTTATTTCGTAGAATGAAAGCTGCTTGGAATATAGCGAAAAATAATTTTATCATCGTCATCGATGTTGCACGTATCTTTTAATTCAGAAATTTTCCTTCGGTTCGTCATTTTTTATTATCTACTGTATACTCGATGTATCGTTAACTTTGTTTCTCGTCTTAACCCTTAAAGGGTTAAATTATCGATACAGAGAAGAACAGACACTGAATCTACTCGCCTAATTAAAATTTCGATGCACGAATGTCGGGATTGAATTAACAAACTTCTCGCCGATTTTCAGCACGAGTCAGTCGGGCAACCGAGATATCGTTGTTTGGCATATCGTCGAATACAAAGGAAGATGTACCATATCGTGTAATTGATTTGGTATGGTGTATCAGTCGAAAATGAACATCATAATTGCAGGTGTCTGCGGTTCTTACGGCTTACCAGCATTACAGGTGGTTGGCAAATTTCGTGGTGCACGTAACGAGGGGATCAAGACCGTATCTCCCTTTGCAGGCCGCCATTTGCAGTAAGAAGGGTCGGTTTCCGTTTACATTTACTTGAGTCGCCGGAAATTCCAGGTCACGCGTGTGCCGTGCTGCCTGCCTTTGATCGGCGAATCGTGAACAGATAATTCGCTGTCCGGGATTCCAGAAAATCTGCCAACCTATTTCGGCAGTTAATGAAAAGACATTTGCACAGCTGTCGGCTGCTTTCAATTTACACAGCCTCCTTTTCCTTCCATTTTCTTCTCTCTCTTTCTCTTTCTCTGTTTTTTTTACTTTCTCTTTTTTCATACGATCCGACACGGAGGGTTATTCGATTTGGACATTTTTGCGCAATTTGCAATACGTTTCGGGATTGTTTGTAGACACAATTTAGAATATTCCGTTTGCGTAGCCTCCCTTATCAGCGGCAGAAGTTCTGCTTACACCGATGATGCTGAAACATTATTGTTTACTTACGTTTCCCACATGCACCCTGTACGAACGTGCGTTATCTTCAAAGTTCGCGTGGCCTGAAAATTTCGCGAAGTAACACTGACAATGGCTGCCAGTGTCTCGCTGCGACAGAACTTCCCGAACGTTTCGCAGTTGCAGCGTTAGCATTGTTTACCCTGCCAAATTTATAAACGATAGAAATTTTACCGACTATTTCAACCACCCTTTATTGTTCCACCTAGTGGACAGACTGTACGAGGGTTTGCTGTTTTATTTTCTCTGAACTATTCGATCGAAATAACCTCGTGTAGTGTCGTCAAAGCGTTTTAAAAATTTAATGCACATCGTAGAAAATATGATGGAAAATGGGGAATGAAAATTCTTTACACCCGAGAAACGCGAATGTAGGAAAAATGATAGTAGCGAAATAACGTCTCGTAGATATCGTACTGTTCCGATTAATCGGAGAAATTTACACGAAATACCGAGCTGTGCAAATGTACCCTTCAAATATTATATATCGGTCGGCGCAAATTCGAATTAAACCTCCGGCGATCGATTCGTTTCAAAGCAATCATCTCCAAATTAATATTCCCCTTAGTCCGCGCAAATAGTCCCTTTCTTTCAAGCCGAACCGCGTGCAATCTTCGATGTAACCTCGTTCACACAGAGCCAATCCTTCGCGCACACCGGCACACGCACGTGCACACGTACACGCGCAGCTCTCAGAATTTCAATTCATCGCTTCTGGCAGGAACGATTGCGCATTAAAAGTTCCATTCATCGGTGCTCGATGAAGCAACGCCTGCCGCGGTTCCCGCAGATTTGCTTTCGAAATTCCATAGGCGCAGCTTCGAATTTTCCGCAAGAATTCACCTGGTAGGTTAGAAAGGATCGTCCCGGGAATTAGCTGCGAGCGTATATCTCTCTAAAAGCTCTCGAGCGCCGTAGGACACCGTTGTCGAGCACCTACAAGGAGAAAATGCATTCCTCCATTCCGTCGCGCTATTGTATTTTCCTTTTGCATTGTTCCGTGTCGTGCACCCTTTCCCCTGCTCTCTTCGCCATCAACCCCCACCCTCGCGGTGGCTTGTGTCATACGGTAATGATCAGCGTTCGTTGCTGGCATTATTTTAAGACACGTCTGCCATCTACTTCTCTCTACTCTTTTCCATCTATATATTCTATATTTTCAATTGGAATTTTTTTTCTTTGTTTTATTCCGCAAATGTTTCGCGATTTTCAGCCACCGTTTTCACGGAGATGCAAAGATTTTGAATTTAGAATAATACGAGACCTGAAATATTCGAACAAAATACGCTCATTTTGTAATGGAAAAGCTTCGATTTATTACTGTTCTATGGGGAAAATAGTTTCCAGTTAGTATGCGGATATTTTTGGATGATAACAGGAGAATAACATTCAGAGATCACGAATTTTGAGACAATGAATTTATAAATAGCATAATTCATCTTAACACTAAATCTATCACAGTCAAAAATAACGGAGGATGTTAAAAAAAATTATTATATGATTAAGACGTTAACGTTGAATACGGAATTTTCAAGGAACGTTTTTAAAAAAATCCGTTTCTATTTACAAGAAAGAATAGAAATTAATTTGAAACTTTTTGAAACCTTTTATTTTCCAAAGAATAATTTTTCGAAAGTGATATCAATTACCAGATCTCGTGACGTGGAAATGACGGAGAATGAAAAATAATAAAATAAATTCATCACGTTTACCGCGACAAAGGGCCCAAAACGAATTTCTCGAGCACAGACGAGAAGGAAAGCATAATCGAAATGACCCTTCGGCCCAATTCGTTTCGTAAAATTCCTCCGTGGGAAATTCAATCTATCTCTAGCCTGCCTGTAATTCCGTAATCCTCGAAACATCCTCCGGATCCTGTAGACATTGTGTACACGATCAGCCCTCCGTATAAAATTACGAGGAAAAATGGCTGCAGAGAATCGGGATTTTGTTACACGGCGGCCACCCGCTCCTATTTTCCAAGGGTCGGATACTTCGTAACAGTGCAAGTTTCCTGCACTTTCAGTTTTTCACATACGTCTCTGTCCTGTAATGCATGCATAAAGGATTCGCGTTCGTCGAACGTTCGACTTTCCAACATTCCTGCGAGATTATTCGTTTTGTCCCTACGAGGAACTTTTGTTAGGTTCTACACGTCCGACCGGGTGTCTTTCAACAATTTTTCAACGATGACTCGCAAAGTTCTCACCAGAACGATAGACTCTATCGGAAAATTCCTAGGTGAATTTAGGATACAAGCATTAAACGCGAGATAACAGTCTGCTTCACCGTTTTCATTAATTTTTCTTACAGTGTGGTCCATTGATCGTGGGAAACAAATTAAATATGTACCTTAGAACGTTACAAATGTTTTCAATCGTTTTTAAATGTTCGCATATTTTACTTTCATTGGCTTCGTTATTTGGATTTCTTGCGGTTTATTGTTCAAGTACTCCTGCGATATTGATTCGTAGAAATATTTGAAATTAACGATATTATACACGTTACATGCACAAATCACCGCTTAAATTCATTTAATTTTATAAATTATTCATATGAATAATCTCCGAATAAAACTATAATTTGTTAGTTGAAAGTGTATTTATTCAGGTATTTCACCGAAAAATGATCGCTTTTATCCATGTATGCCGGAAACTTAATACAAACGACGGTTCACCGCGCGAGGTACATTTCTCGAATATTTCTTAGCTCGCACGGACGCGAAATCGAGAAATTGAATTTCACCACACGATTCGCGGCATGCGAATTTATTAGTATTTAATACACGTAAGTAATGAGGGTTGTAAAATATTCATGAGCCGGTAGGCGGTTGGATATTACGATTCGTTTACGTGTCCGTGAGAATTTTCCGTAATTTTCTTCGCTGACGTATGTAGGAACGTCGTCGTGGTCCCCGGGGAAACGTAATTGCGTTTGTGACGCGTGTGAAGGGACAGGGACCCTAAAGGATTAAACAGACCGTGCTCAAGGACTCGCGATTATTTAATCACGGGATGAGACAATTCGCTAAAGCTCGCGCAGCGCAGGCAAAAATTCGACTTTCCGCGTGATCCTTGCTTTTGTAATTGCATACAGCGCGCTGTTTGCACCTCTTTCGCGGAAAAACGACGTAAAAAGGAGGACACCGGGCACTCGGCGGTCGTGAAACGTTCTTGTTACATCGTATACGTCAAATTGCTCGTTTCGAAATAACAATTTCGCTTTACGATCGACGTAATCTCTGCCTTTTTGCTCACGAATACCGTAATCGCTTTGGAACTGTCTCGGTGCAATTGAATTAAAATCGAACGATTACATCGAGTAACAAGAGAATCGTTTCATAATCTTTAATTTGTAATTTTTACATCTCTCTCTGTTTTTCTCCCTGTTTTTTTTCGCGAATTTAATTCAAGCGCGCAATCTTCTATCGGAATAACGAATTTCAGCGGTCATTAAATTATCCGGGAAGAAAATGTCGCTGATAATCCCGTCGTTATTCCATCTTCCACTGCATTACCGTACGAATTGTTTTCCTAATAAATGCAGCTCGCGATTAGTCATAATTAATAACGGGAATAATCCATGGTTAATTGCCGCTCATTGTCAATGTTAATCCGTGATTAATTACGGTTAATCTGCAATGCCACGCGCAATCAATTCCTCCGGGCGTTGGACGTTAGCGTTCGCGGTATGCCTGAGATGAAAAACGAGGAAACGGTTCTTCGTTTCCTTCCAATTTCCTTCTCGCATTGTTTCTTTCACCCGCCTCGTTCCTTACCCGTTCACCGTTTGTATTTGGCATAAAGAGTGCGCGCTGCTTCATAAATTCGTTGAAATATCTCCGAGGCGAGGCTAACGTTATTTTCGCGATTGTTTATGGACCACACCGCGCGCCTCGAATAGTTTTTCATCGGGCTGAAGCAGTTGGCGCAACGACGGTAAATAATTTCTACGCGTTTCAATTCGTTTCCCCGTCTAACGACGTACACTTAAATTCCCCGTTATTTCACGATGAAATTTCCCGAAATCGTGGACTCTAACTTGGCATACTCCGCGTAAATTATCGGTTTTAATTTAGAATCGTCGAAATTTTCTGCAGAAATTATGTCGAGAAATACGAAGCTTTAAAAAAATTTCGATATATCTTCTTACTTAATTACGAAGGGAAAGAAAAGTTTGTAGATACGTGAACTCTATTGCACTCTAGAGTCGAGGAGTTTGATAGAATTTTTAAACCAACGAGAAGAGTTTCGTCGGGTTATCTAATTAGGAAGGAAATTTTCTAAATCCATCCAGCTTGATCGACGGATCAAAAAGCCGGCTGCTTCGACTAATGAGAACCCTCGCGTTTACTATCGCGCATCACAGACAGCCCGTGCAGTCCAGTAATGTGTTAATGGACGAGAATATCACGGTGTTCTGAAAGTCTCGGCCATGCTATCTCCGTAAGCTGCATTCAACGCGAGAAGTTCATATTTCCTCAGGATCTCGATGAAATATTCCGACCGCGAGCTTCTGGCCGATTGCAAAATGGCCCGTAAAATGTAAATCCTGGTGGTAAAATTTTCAATATCATATTTCTCCATTATCCCGACGTCTATGGCACAAACGAGTGTAATTTAAGGAGAGCAGGACGCGGCGCTGTAGCGTTCTCGAGATCCTGATAGAGTCGGTTACATTTGAAAAGCTTCGCAGGCGTAAAAAAGTGTCCCGCACTTTCTTTCCTCGTCTGAGAATATGTCCGGGAGGAAAGGCGAAGATGAGCGTCATTTCCGTGATAAATTTACGGTGGCATGGCTGACCGTAATCATACGGTTTCTCAATGAGACGCTCCATTTTCCAACGCAAAGCGCCAATTACATAGTATTCTATAAAATATAAAACCTATTACCGACGTGTCCGATATCGTGTTTTTCCATCGTTGCGATTGCTATAACAAAGACGATCCGCGGAATGTACTTACATTACAGTGCGCTCCAAAGATCTAGACGTAGTTGGTTAAATTAGAAAAGTTACACCAACGTGAAACTTGCTGTTTGCCATCTCCTTTCCTCGTCTCGAAATATTTTCGCGTTAAATTCGCCGCGTTACAACGAACCGCGTTCGTAACGATACGTCCGTTCCCAGCTCGGATCGCGGTTTGCGAAATCATTGGTAAAACATCGAGCTTATTACCGGAACTTTCGATATCTGATTTTTGCCCAGTGGCCAGAGCTGTAACTCGAACGAAAAGCCGGTAATTCGAGGAAAACAGAGCGTACCATTGCGCTCTAGGGATCCTGACGAAGCTGATTAAACTCACGAAGCTCGGCGGTGGTAAAAACTGGCGGCCTGCACGCCGCTTTCTCTGCTGGTCGGGGAATATTTCCGCGGGAAGACGAGCATTATTTTCGCGATAAATTCACCGCGCTATGGCCGACTATAATCATACGTTCCTCAGCGAGATGCTCTCAGGTGCGAAGCGCCGGCTTATCGCATCCGAGGATCTTGAAGGAGGAAATGCGACTCTCTCTCCATTTAGCCTCTGTTCTTCCCCTGCATCCCTTGCTCGTTCTTCCAGCCCCTTCAAACAGAATGACGTGGCCTCAAAAGCTTCCTGGCGTATACTTAAACTAGGATCCAATTAGAGATAGAGGGCTGCTGGGCGTGTTGTGCCTCGAGGCGCAGGATTCCAAGTTCTTTGTAAGGGATACTAATTAATCCGATGCCTGCAGTATAGGTGGTTGTTTGCGCGATCAAGTGAAGAGGGGAGAAATTTCTTTTGTCGGCCATGATTCTTGTTAGACTTGCCACCGTTCGCGCGGCAAGGAGCTATTGTTATTTTCGCACGCGAATACCGTCTTCGCTCATATTTGCCTTCATTTTTACAGCCGGCTAATGAAACGGAGAAACGAGTAAACGTTGAAACAGGGGAGGATCCGTCGAGTAAGTCCGATCGCGTAAAAATGGCTAAACGGGTATTTAAATTCGTTTTCCGGGTTTTTGTCTTCGCTGATATTAAAAGCAGAGCGAAAGGAAAAGGACTCCTGGCAAGCTCGAAAAAATGTTATTACTGATCACCGAGGTCTAGTTGAAGCAGAATTCAGCGAAGTCTCGAGTAACTCGCGAGTTCATTTATCGAATGCAAAGTTTAATTAAACAGACGGGGCAACTGTTTCCGATTTAATAAATTTCGTGTAAGTAACGCAGACGAGAGACTTTCCCTGGCGGAACGTGGTTCGTTGAATTTTATTACCAGATTTTTCGGATTTATTTTTACCTCGAGCGAAGGAACGCGAGTTTAGGAGCTCTCATGAGCCTCGATAGCTGGAAATTGAAAAAGTTCGACGATTTCGCCGCGGAATTTAGGACGAATTCGTATCGGTATTCTTCTTGATATCTGCGAATTAGAGCACAAAGAAATTCGCAAAGGGAAGCGGCGATCGTTCGATTCGGCACGAAATTCGGGTACAATATTTCATCCCTCTGAGATGATCAATGGTAACACGATATATTTTTCGAGATCAGTGATTTAAAATTTCGCGAATAGAGTACATAGTAATATATTATCGTTGACGTAAGCCCAATGAAATTAATACAATTTTTAAGGCGCTTTATTCGAACTGTGAATTACAATTCTCTTCTTTCGCAAAACAATGCTGAATCGAACAAAGCTCGGATTTCCATTGTCGAAGCAAAGTATCTTTCGGACACGTATTTCACTCTAGAGGTCAGTAATACGACGCACTCGATGCACTCGCGTCGTTAAGCGCCTGTGGTTCGTGCTTGCAACGATGTTCTCCAGGAGACACATATCTATTCTCTTTAAATGATCGACGTGGCCTGCGCTATCGCTTTGATCGCTTATCTACACTCGTGTACTTACCTGTCTCGTTGATTAGGTTCTCGTGGGCCCTTAGCCACCCTTCGTACATCGATCCTTCCTGTTGCCTCTTCTATCAAAGCGTATCGAGATCGCGAGTTCTTAAACGTTCCTGCGCTACGCTCCCCGTTCTCATCGTCTTTTTCAAACCTTATCGAAAGTAAAGCTCGTGTTCGTGGACGATCTCGTCTTACTAATTAAAATTTCCGATACTTTAATCAGCGAAGAACCATAAATGACGGAAGTACATAGTGAATTACGAATTGTGATAAAGTTATTGGAACAAAAATCGGTATTGTTTATTTATTTAGAGAATAAAGGCTTCATTTCGACTCTATTGTATAACACAATAGCAGAGGGATTATCGAATTAATTAATCATACTAATATTTCGATGGTGATTTATTAATTTGACGAATCGTGTATTATTCACCGAGGATAATAAAGACTGTTTTACTGTAACAGTCCCACGGCGGATTTATTAGATGAATAAAAATATATAATAAAGCGAAATGGCCGCGATAAAAGTGAAATTACTTTAAAACGCGGCCATTTTACCCGTCATTTCCCCGAATCCGAGGAGACAAGATATTCCTCTCGTTCTCTTTCTTTTTATTCACATCGCTACGACTGAATTCCCCCCGAAAAAGGAACGGAGTACACTCATTTGCATAATGCGACTCGATTTTATTCGCCCGACGAAATTGCATAATCCAGCTGCTCTCTGGCTCGTCGGACAGCTTTGATTTTTAATTAAGTTCAATCGAAAAATCCTATCCGTCCCGGCGTTGCCCTCTGCCGTTCCGCGAAACGAGACACGTTTCAACGTGAAAACGGAATACCGTGACACTGGCGAAATATATTTACTTGCCCGAATTCGCGAGAAAACGAAACCGACTGTTCGAAGTTTATTCGAACCGCGCGTTTCATTTCTACGTCTTTGTCTTCATTAAACCGCGCGTTCGATTTCTACGTCTTTGTTTTCATTAAACCGCGCGATGAGATTCGAATTATTCGAAATAATTCGCGAGAAAATGAAACCGACTGTCCGACGTTTATTCGAACCGCGCGTTTAATTCGTTTCCTTCGTCTTTGTCTTTATTAAACCGCGCGATGAGATTCGAATTATTCGAAATGGCCGGTAGTACCTCGTTTAATTATTCGGAATGGAAGCGGAAAGGAGTCCGCGTGTCATTAAAATGTTTTCGCGTTTCTTTAATAAATCACCAGCGCCGCGGCGTCCCGTCGTCGGGAGTCGAATTAAACGCGCTCATCCTGGGAATTTCGCGCACGCAATTTCTCACGCAGTTCGCGTGCTCGGGTGATAAGTTCGGTGACGAAGGACCTCGCGAAAAGTCGGCCGGTAATCCGATTTTACGCGTGCGAATCCTCGCCTCGCGACACGGAAAACGAATTTCCTATGCTCGTCGCGACACTGTCCACGCTTTGTCCGGCAAGTCTTTTTCGCGCGTCAACTTTGTCAGCCTGTGCACCCGCTCTGGATTAATTAACGCGCGCATAACACGAGGATTCTTCGAGCGCGACGATTTAATTCGCGGATGAACACTGGAGACCCGGTATTCTCGCTGCGAATGCGGGATATTAGAATGGATCGACTGGTCAACGGATTTTCATTGTGTCTTACGTCGAATTGAGAACCAGATTTAGGAACAATGAAATATTCTCGGAAATTTGGTAAGAGGTTTTAATGGAGAGACGGTAGAAGAATATGTAGGTGTTTATTTAATGGGGAGACAAACAGAATTGCCTTTTTAGCGCCAGACAGGGCTCAGGTGTCTTTAGAAAACGGAAGACTAAAAGGAGAAAGAGTAGAAGGCGGATCGCCATCGTTAGGATGTAAAATTTTGATATAGTTTGTTAGTTGTTTGTAAATATATACGTGCAATTAGAACACTTAACGTGTTTTAGAATAGTTAATAAAGTTAAATAAACGTGGCTCAGGGTTTTGAGGTTCTGATCTCTATTGTACGCGAGTCTATGTTCGATGTTGAGTATTTCTTTTCCCATTTTTCCAATTTTAATATTCGTTGCATGTCATGTCATTTTATTTAAATGGAAATTCGAAAGGGAGTCCCTCGATTTTTGCACGGTTCCATAAGTTTCTCGTTGAGAAGATGAACAAAAGTGATCTTAGATTACATTGAACTGATAGTGTTTCTTAAAAATTTAGATTGCGTTAGGTAGAGCTGACAGATGTCAGGGAAAAATAGAAAGATTATACAAATATTCTGATCGGCAGTTCATCGATCCAAAGAACAATTTTTTAAAAATTATATCGCATTCACAGAAAGTTTTGCATATTAAATTACGAGGAAACTCGAGTAAAGAGAGGAAACCACTGTGACAGTTGAATATAAAAGCAATCTTCAAGAACTTCTTGGGATTAACTTAATACTTTCTCTATTATATTTCACATTTCAGAATGTACATTTCTTAAACCACATCTTGCGATTACATATTTTAATTTTATAATTTCTATATAATTCTTAAATAAGAAATCGTGCAATTTTCTTAAACTACAAGACAGTAATTACAGTTACACTCAGAGGTTTAAGCAAACGATGTTCTTGAACCAAAGACGAGGTAAATCTCTATCCCATTCTTACTCAAACACGCGTAACCAGAAAGACGCTTCACGGACCAGCCTTAGACGCTTACCTGCGCGTCATTAAACGGCGGATAATTAAGGATTGCGCGAATTGCGTAACAAAGGAGGATCGGAGACGAAGCAGATTACGTTTTCGCGATATCGCAGCGAGATACCCTCTCGAATTCGCGCGGCATGAGAGACACAGGGGAGTCGAAGTTCAAAGATCAGAGCGATTCACGCGGAACAGTTGGCGCTGTGCAATATCATTGCGAGTAACTCGAGAAATATGAGCCACTCTCTGGCAAGATGCTGCCGACTTCCGTTTCGCCGTTTCATCGATCGCGGCCACGGCGCGGAAACACAATCATCGATCATCTCTGACACGCGAAATCCCTTTAAGATATATACCGTCGCTTTTACATATTCCACGGCCGTGTCTCGACGCGACGCCGACCCGATGTATCCCACCCTTTTCACCCGAGCCCGAGATTTGCATCTCCTGAGCGTTATCAAAATCGCGCGCGATCGATAAAGGCCGTTCGATCCCCGGCCACCTGCGATGTCGCATTCTTTCGATTTCGCCCCCCTCGACTCTTTAGAGATTGAAACCGATCTTTCTCCGACGCCCGTGAAAATAGGCTACGAGAACGAAATATCGGATGCCGAGCAATTTGCGAAAATTGCGGGGGAATTGAGAAATTCTTGGAATCGCCCGGAACCGCGACCCGAGCGTGCGAAATTTCCGCGGTAATTCCGACGTGATCATTTTTATCATTTAGGAACGACGACGAGACGGCGGGATTTCGATTTTGTATATTCCGTCCTTGCTGGAGAATTTATTTTAAATTGCGCGGCAATTTAACGAGACTCGAATAATTTCTAAGGTGTGACAAGGTATCGATGAATTTCGGATAAAAATAAAGCGAAATATATTTTCTTCGCAGCTTTTTCGAGAATAAAGATTTCCCGCATGAAATGTACGTACACTAGAGTGTCCTATTACGAAGCAGAACCCTTCGTGAACCTAAGAGATGGTTGTTTGGAACAAAGTTCACCTCGTTTCTAGAGTTCTGGTCCTCGGATTCGTGGCTCTTCAGCGGGCAATTTTTTGCACGATTTATACGAGCTTATTTTTAGAAAAATCGCGCAATTAAAGGGAAAACCGTTAAAGCTAAAAGCTAGGAGCCAAACGAGCGAAGGTATACGATACTTTTCGCGACTGAAAGTTGAAACGTACGAGCGCAACTACTCCAGAGCTTTATGGGCAACCGAGTCCTGTGTCGCGAATTTTCCGCGAATTTGCCCGCGCGATGCGTCGAGATGTATATTTACGAGATTACCGGCCATTCCGAGGATCCCTCGGTAACCCGTTTCCCTGTTTCTCGTTAGATCGCCGGATAATTCGCGACTTTTATCGCGCGAATCCGTTCGCGCCTCTCGACGCCGCGTAAATGTACCGGCCATAAATTTCCCATCGGAACGCTTTGCGCCGTGATTGCTTTTAACTTACACCGTTACCGCCAACTTCTTTAACGCGCTTTATATGTCGAGTTTCGCAAAGTCCGCGGACTAACGACGCTTTTAAGAAGATTATATTCCTCCAGTTTCGCGCTTCGCCGACAGGCTTGTAAAAATTCCAAATACCAAATTGATTAGGAACTTCCATGCGTCGGTTAGAAGTTGGTAAACAGCCGTTTATCGCGTTAAAAATGAAGAAATGTATCGTTGTGCTTCGAAGAAGATATTTTTCAATTTTAATTCGTTATAGCAATATCTAATTCGTACCATGTTTCTCGAAACCATTGACATCGGTAGATTCGCGAAGTAACGCGTACTTTATGCTACTAAATTTTTAGGAAAGTTTTTATCAAACAGATAGAGGTATCGTAGAATCGAAGTAACGGAAGAAAAGTGAAAAAAATTAAGCTAACGTTTCNCTGTTTCTCGTTAGATCGCCGGATAATTCGCGACTTTTATCGCGCGAATCCGTTCGCGCCTCTCGACGCCGCGTAAATGTACCGGCCATAAATTTCTCATCGGAACGCTTTGCACCGTGATTGCTTTTAACTTACACCGTTACCGCCAACTTCTTTAACGCGCTTTATATGTCGAGTTTCGCAAAGTCCGCGGACTTACCAAACAGATAGAGGTATCGTAGAATCGAAGTAACGGAAGAAAAGTGAAAAAAATTAAGCTAACGTTTCATATTTGAAAGGAGCAGCAATAATAAACGGGAGGTTCGAGTTTATTCTTCGGGTTTCTAGTTGTCATGGTCGCGTATCGGTAAATATTTTCTTTCCGCCAAGGGAAAACTGTTTAATTCTTGATACGTGCTTACACCACCCTCGCGTGCTGTTATTTTTTTGTCCCGAGGATTTACATTGTTACCGTATGATCAAAGTTTCATGAATGGACGGTGAAACATCTGACCTACACTCCGTGGCGAAACTTTTGTCTGGTCAATGACTTCCAATAGAGATACTGCCGCTACTAGCATCTCGTGGATCAATAACGCGGTATTCTTTCGAGAAAAAGAGCCGCGAAGATAAACGGCGACGGTCGTGTTTACAAATAAAAATTCGCGCGATTTCATTTCGATCGAGGCGATCGGGGGAACTCGATATTCGTTGGAAATAAAAATCTCGCCGCGAGCGCGCTAAATGTTTCCTTTCGCTGAAAGATTGATCTTTCAAGTCCGGAGTTTTCAAGTTGATAAATTATTAAAGCACCGCTAAAGTGATGGAAATTCTTCGCAGTATGGCAAACACTTCTGTCGCATAGTGCGCTCTTGAATTTTAATAAAATGAATTATGAAAGCTCGAACTTTCATGAAACTGTTCGAGTATGCGAAAAATCCGCGGCTGCTCTCGGAATATCCGGGAAAACCACGATGACCCTTCGCCACGCCAAGATTCTGTTGATTATCGCCGAAACGAAATCGCGCATTGCTCCCCGATACGGAATCGAGCATCGAACACGCAATTCGTATTCGGCCAGCCAGCTGAACAACATTTGCCAGCAATCACAGCATATCTCAAACTCTGTAATTCCACGGACTAAACGAATTTCCTCGCCACACCAACGAAGTAATTATCGAACCATCAACTTCGGGCATCGATCGATGCAAATCCCTTCATTAATTATGTACCAATCCATCGTTAGGTTACCGAAGGGTGGATCCTTTGTTAGCCTGTAAAACGTGTTATCGTAAATAAAACGATTACCGAAATACACTCCAAAATTCTACACCATCGCCAGAATCATTTGGAGTAGTAAAATTACCCGTCCAGAATAATAATCCCTCTTTTACGATTCCTAATATAATCATTAATACCCGTTAATATTAAATAGTATATTTATATTTTTATTTCCAAGTCGACGTCTCTATATCGAAGCTTTTTATCTCTAAAAAATATCGAAAATCCTTTAAACTTCGCCAAAGCAGCGATCACTCTGTCTCTGTACGCTATTCGCTTTATTCTCCCGTTAGGGTGACTACCCTTGCATCGCTTCAGACCACACACACGCGAGATATTCAGGGAGTAAACCCGAGTCGATGTCGATCTAGCTCCTAACCATCGAATAGTTCAACGCATCAACGAAATAGGTTGGAGACATTGCCAAGCTCTCACCGCTGAGCGACAGCCATAAACGTAGAGAGCTGTCTAAGAGACAATCACTCGACAGTCACGCTTTTATACACAGCTAAGCAAGAGGGCTCTTCCTTCCTTCGAAAACACGTACATTTTTACGAGACTGCATATAATGCCCTTTCGGTTCGCCTCGCAGAAAGAATTTCGAATGTCTTTAATACGCTGCAGCGTAGACAAAATAAATATTCAGAAACCGCGCGAGCAGGTGCGCCTTATAAAGGATAGATGGCGAGGAGTCCTCCTCGAATGGACAAGTCCTGCATATAGAGTACAGCTACAGGATACCTTTCGAATTAAATCAGCATTCGTCACTTTCATGTATTCGAAATCAAAGTGTAGCCAATCTTCGTCCTCTATCGCTTTCCTTTCACACCGGCCACCATAGACCAACGCCTACCCCTAGCCATCTAACGTTTCGCTCCCCCTAATCTCATCCGCGCGAGGGTGCAGATGCACCGAGAGTGACAAGATAGACCAATAATAAGCTGCTAATGATCGTCCTCTTGACTGCTCCACTTCCTCTCCTGTCTCATAATCGCGAAGTGTTCGTCTTTGAAAGGTACTTAGGCTTATTCCGCGACCTGCTCGTCGTTAATTCGCACTGAATTAGCGAGTGTCGTGATATCACTGCTCTTTCTATTTATATTCATGACTTATAACGACCTCTTAATCTACTGTTTTCACTAAAAACACTGTTGGATCAACTTTCTAGCTGTGTCACTGTCGCGAGTTATTGGACAAGCAGGTTTGTAAAACGTTTTAAGGACCTTCGAACGCGATAAACTACCTTTGGCCGAGTCTCGGAGATGTCATACATCCTCGGATCTTATTTCCAGTCGACCAGTTCGACCGATTTTAGCTCCGCACGGTCTCAGGACACGTACACGGATCTCGAGATTCGTAGAAACACTTAAACTCAGCTTGCAACCGCGCGCATTCGCGCAAACAGTCGAGTATCAAGCTGACAATTGGAAAGGGTGTGTCGGGAACGGTGGAAATACCCGCAGCGCGTTCATTTTTACGAGCGGGGTCCGTCTAATCGGGGAACACGGAACGGGAAGCGTTCGCGCAATTTCCACGGTATCACGGGGAAATTCATTAACCATGATTCCGTTGCACGCTACACGGCCATTCCTCCGACGGAATCCGCCCCCTTTCGCTTCGGCTTTCGTTCCTCCTCGCTGGTAAATCGCTCGACTCCGCTTCGGCGCTGCCGTTATCGTAGATATCGCTTAGCCGGGACTGACAGGAAAAAGGAAGTCCGCGGGGCTGATACGTCGCTCATTACGCATTCACGCGCGGCGCCGCCACCGGCGTCCCCGCGTGCCCCGTTTTATCGACGAGAGCTGTAAATTAGCACGCGCCGCACTCTCCGCGAGATCGAGGGCCACTTTAACGCCGTTATACTTTATACCATGAAGAGCCGGTGAATGTGTCCTGCGTTGTCCGTGCGAGCTGGTCAATAAGATGGCCGTGTGTGCACTTTCGCCTCGTGCATCGCTGGCCCGATGGGGTCGCAGCGTGACTGGCCGGCCGATTTTTCCGAGGTTAATTGGGTTTGGATAATCGCGCCTGGGGTAGCTTTCCAGGCTAATTTTCGGGCCAGAGGAGAGTATTTAAAAAGCATGGAAAGAATTATAGTCGAAGGAAAAGGTATTACGCTCGCGCAGGGGTTGCTTTGTAACGGCTACTTTTTGCGAGTGTAAAACCGTGAAAATTATTCTTCGGAGGTGTCAGTATTTTTTAATTTTTTATAATCACCATCTTTCTAGTCTTGAATATATCTCGTATTTCACGCGAGCGTTCTGACATTCTGCGAAGTTATATTCCGTGTGCTGTTAAAGTTTAATAACGCAGGTTTATTATATTTCTGTGAGAGGATGACTACGAGAGTTATGGAAGCAAGCATGCGAAAGTTGTTGGCTTTTAGTCGCTTTTTTTTTTTCCGGACGATAATGGAGCTCGCTATTAGATCGGGGATGCTAAGAAGGGATGTTCGGTAGAGATAGGTCGTGGGAAGAAAGTGGAGTTTTGAAATCGGAGTCTCGAGGACATTCTTTGTGGCTAAGTTCGGATTTTACGGATAATTGGACGAAGTCGGCGGAAATATTTGCGAATGAACCGAGGATTTCGAAGGCTCAAGATTCTTTGCTCTTATTCCATCGTTTTTATAATCTAAAATAACGCGAACGTTTATTAAAGCTCGAGAAACGAGCGAAATACGAGGAAAATATCAATATTAAGTAGTCGATGGATGCTATGGTCAGACACGCGTTCAACTAACATCTCTGCTCGTTTGTGTCGAAATTCATCGAAATAAATATAAATTATATTCTTAAAAACTACAGAATTATGCTCGTATTTGTTAAGAATTTCGCTTAATACGATTTCTCGATAAGCAATTCATTTTTCGTTCATTTTCCAACCGGAATAAAAAGTCTCGTATTCCGTGACGCAGAGAGATTTATGCAACGAAATTTTGCAGCGAGATACCATACATTTGTCGTATAGACTCAACGGACTCTTGGATAATTAATCTATCGAAATATCTTGTATGATAAAATAATTCTGTCGTTCCGACGAAGATATAATACCTACACTCTGTTGGTAAAAACTCGAGAAAGAAACGAATTCTCTGTATCTCTACCCGTGAAATTGACAACTAATATCGAGCACGTTTGTTCGCAGGAAGCTCGCGAACATTATTTCACCGATGCACCTTGGTTTAAACCTGATACAGGCTGCATTACTTGTAATACTATGCGAAACGTCACGTTCGAGATATCGACAGCCGGATTAATACCATTCTTTATTCGAAATATCGTTGTTGTCGAAATATCTAACAAGTTTGCTGTTATTGACTATTGGATCGCGATATCGTATTTCCATTACGAAACAAGGTTACGATAGACCATCCCAGTTGCTCGTTATAACGACAGTCGAATACAACCATAAATGTCCATCCAATTTTTATTCGCTTCTTTCTCTCATACAATTTCAACTATCATTTACGCTTTTTAATTTCCCTCGAATGAACTCTCTGTTCAAAGTTACTTCTCATTCCGTTTATTCACACGTAAAGTTTCAGAGTACGAATACATTACCGAACATTCCGTTTGTTTCTCTTTATTCTCGAATAAATAACCAAGAAACGGTTAATCAACGACAATTAATTTACGCAAATTTCATCTTCTGCCTGCGTTTCTTTCGAATTCGTCTACCAAGCAAATTACGTCTACAAATCGACCATGGAAGACGAAACAAAACGTGGTTCGAGGAAATTGGTTGGTCGAAATGAAATTGCCTTTGCAATACGCTAAATACTAAATACCATTTCGAGTCTACTCGTTACGAGAAGACGGAGGAAATGACGGATTCGCTGAAATCTCGCGGAATTGTTACGATTATAATGGAACAACGATGAAAGGCTGAATCTTTTTACCGGTGAGTCAAAGGGCTTGTTCCTCGAGCAGCCACTGGAATTAATAAAACCTTCTGTGCACGCAATCTCGCGAAAAATCGCGCGAATTTCGTGGTCGACGCCGTTTCGCATGGGTTCGAAAGTCGCGATACTTTAATCCCGGCCCGATATATACGGAATCCCTGTATCGTCGAACCGTCCAATAAGGACGTTATCATTGATGTATGGACCTCGTAGATGGCGCCACGGTCATGAATATATCGGGAAATGAGTCGAAGATATTTTACGCGAGCTTTTACATCCGCCCTGCTGGAACACGACTGTCCTGTAGGGAACGGGAGAAAAAAGGGAGAGAGAAGGATGGAAAAACGATACCTCGATATTTAACCCGGCAGCCCCGCCTATATTCCTAATTCTCGTTTTTGCCAAAACTCGCGTTCCCATGACCTGGCTTCGCAAACTTGTGTTTCCGCTCGCCTCTCAGGTTTTGGCTCTGCAGATAGCGGTGGTTTCGTTCTAGGTTATGCATGATCCCGTTACTCAATAGTTGGAAATATTTATGCTTTGATTGAGAATTTTATCGATTGACTAAACTCGATATTAACCCTTTGCACTCGAAAGGAGAGTCTCAGTTGCTATTTAATGAGATTCTAAACATCGATGTTAATTAATATATCAAATTTAAATTTACCCAACGATGCGTGGAATGTCAAAGTAAAATAATTCTTAATTATTATACAATTTCTTATTTATCCTTCTAAAAATACCGTCGATTTAACGGTGGAAGGTTTTTGAATTACCATTTTTCTGTAACGAAAAGATCGTCGAATGTAAAGGGTTAATATATCGCGATTCTCAGATTTTGAGAAGCAAAATTCTGAGAAGTCAGATTACTATAATCGTCGTTGGAACACTTTCAGACCTTTCGTCTAAATATTAATTATTATTTTGATGCATTGAAAATTATTTTCGCATCGAATCGCGTCAGATTTATTAAGAAAATCGTTAATACTATGCAGAGACGTAGAATTTCTGCTCGATCGGGATATTCGGGCAAGAAGTTTCTCTGGAAGTTGGTAATATATGCGATAAATTCTGAAACGAAGTATACGGAGGTGTCGATTTAATTATAATGGATATTAGTTCACGAGGATGAGGTTAATCATGGAATTCAAGTCAGTTTGGAAAATTCCGAAGAGACGGGAATTATTTCGGATTTAATACCGGAGGAGCTCGGGACGTGGATTTAAAAGCACCGGCTCGACTCAAGATGTTAATTTAAACTTTAAATTGCGGCCGGAAAATGAAATACAAACATCTTTAATTTATTCGGAATTAGCGGACCGACTGATTCTTAATTGGGATCGTTGGGTTATAGATGACCCACGAGAGTTCCGGTTCGCTTTAGAATTCTAATTTTCGAATTTTAAGTTTCACTCTGCGCTTCGCTCTCTAGAAAATGAGATGCAGCGTAATCCAGTGATCCGATTTATAGTTATCCGTTGTAGAGCCCGATATTTTCGGACTGGAACAAATATTTGCTGGCGAAAGACTCGCATTAGGAGACGAATAGCGACTCGGTTGACTTGTCCTTAATTATCGAGGTCCGATTAATTAACAGCGGGTCGCGTTGCCTCCGCGTCGAAACGAGAATCGCTTCGCTGTATTAACGATTCTTACCTCGCCGCGTTTCCATATTTATGAACAGTATTAATATCGATTTCCCATGAATCAGCCTGGCCCCGGCTCTAGATAAACGCGTACCCTATAATTTTTATAGACCTCGCGACCGCGGTATATTCGAGACTGGATATTATTAATTTGCGTACTCGCGAACGAGTCCGCCTTGCGTCCTAAAAATGTCATTCCGATGCATTTACACGGAACTATTCCTTACGCTCCTATAGCTTCATTGCATCGTTTATTTTATGTAGTAGAAGGAATCGTGCAGGAATACGCAATTTATACAGAGAAGAAATGTTAATCACTTTACGTTTGTCGCAGAGTGAAAAGTTTTCCGCGTAACTCACTAGCGCTACCACGACCCTATATATCTTTGGAATTTTACTTCTTATTGTATCTATTATATTGTTCGAAGAGTTGAATGAACACCTAACGAATTCTGTACTCGGTGTTGTTAACAAATGAATAAAATTAAATTGATAAATTCGATCTCGCAGGGGGCGAGAGACTCATCGCTGAAATTCGCGAGCGTTTATAAATCTCTCCGGTCGACTAAGTTCTGCTGTACCTTTTTCCAAAATTTTCCCGCGTTTCCGCTGAAAGTCGATCCACCTGCTATTTTTTTCGCGCGATACTCCGCGAATTTCGCGGCTTTCCGGGCGGGCTTAAGCGAGCATTGGGACGCTCAAAGCGTCTTCCGCTTCAAAGTGATCTCCGTACTCGTTAAAATTTAGATTTTTACGTCCGTTGAACCCGGTTCCGCGATTCCGGTGAAAGGATAGAGGCCGAGTTTGATAAAAGGTTCGAAAAATTACGGGGCCAGAGAGGAAGACATTAGAGGCGTATCATTTTTTCAGGGAATTATTTGCTCGCGATATTCGCGGTTAAAAAATTCGCCCCGTTTCGGTCGTTAGTTTATCGCCGGCGAGATTGATCAATTTTGCACGCCGAAACGTTCTCCCGGCGAAGCCTAAATTGCACGACACGGAATTGTTAAATGCATAACGTTTAATGGCTTGAAATAGCTGCGCGGAATATAATGCATTTCCTATTACCATTATGTCCACGGGCATCGCGTTATTAGGCAATTGTACGCGAATTAGAGTATCGCATTGTTCGCCACTTTGCATTGTTGTTAAAGACCGTTAAATATTCGCGAAGAACCCGATGGCAGAATTGTTTCGCGATATTTCTGCTACTCGAATTAAAAGCGTGAATAGCGATCGGTTTCTCGCGTTTATTATATCCATAGCGAAATAGCAGAGACATCGATTGTTGCGTGCGATATAATTTATTCTCCGTTTTTAATCGTTCAGATATTTCCACGCAATTTCCCGAGCGTCGTCGCGCATTCAAGATCGAGCATCCTTGTTACGAAGATATTTTCCACAGTTTCTGTCATAATAATTTAGTCAAAGCGGCAGGATTAATGGTAACAAAACGCAATTTAGTACGTTTCATACATTATACCCTTACGCGGTTGCAAAGATGGGCAGCAGGTGATAGCGAAATGAAATATGACGTGATGTTTCGCGTTTGTCGCGGTTATATACCCCGTTGTCGTCGTGTTATCGATACGATCGTGGAAGCGAAGTTAGGAAATTTCGCGACCGAGGAAAAATTTCCGTGCTTCGACTATCTTTTCGTTTCTTAACGTGTTTTTCGCACATTGCAACTTGTAAACAGCGATGAAACTGCATGGAAAAGGACTTGCGAGTTTCATTTAGGAACACGACGAATTTTAAGCGAATTATGGGATTCTCGATAGCCTTGTTACAACCTACCGATATTACGATTTCGAGCGGACACCGTTTCATACATCCACGCCTTCGTTTCCCATCGATTATCACGGTATTTGCATATTTTCCAAAGGGTTAGCTTCGTCATGACCTGGACGAGCCGATAATTTTCGCAATACGCGTTCCGATTCGAATTTTTCATTTAGGTTTTACATGTTTTTGAACGAGACGGTGCGCGTCGTTCCGTTGATCAGCCACGGAATTAATTTCGTTGAACTATTTTACTTACGTTTGTTTATTACATTTGCTCGTTCCGTAGCGCGTTTTTTCCGGTAGAAGACTCGGGGCTGGAAGAATGCAAAAATATCGAAAAAGACGTGTCGGATGGGGTCGTGCGAGGCAGAAGTGAAACGCGATTCCATGGGTAAACGACTGGTGCAGGGCGGAATTAACGAAAACGGGGATATGGTAAACGGGAACGGTGGAAAGTTAATTAAAAATATTTTAACATTCGCTGCGCTGGAAAATAACGCGCCCGGGTTGGACGAAAATTCCCGCCGAGTGGGCGGGAAAAATAAATAAAAGATAAATTTATAAAAAATTGGAATAACAATTCCCGAATTCAGCATTTCGAAACGCAATATCAATTTTCCCCAGGCCAACAAACCGTAGCCGTGGTCGACAATAAAGATCCGACAAAAAAACAGCCAATCAAAAGGAGCAAACGAACAAAAATGTTATAAAAATGGAATTTGCAAGGCAACAAAGTGCAGTTTCCCGATCTCGATAAAATTTCCCATTTTGCCCTTCGATTCGGGCACGATCGTGGTTTAAACAAGAAAATTGAAAATTCTCTCTGCAACCACCGCGCCGCGTCGTCGATTACGCAAATAGACCGAACGAGTGTACGGTGAATTAGCAGAGGGACTGTGAGAATTCTAGATCCAAGAATCGGAGATCGAAATCGGCAGCCTCGAATCGCACAGACGAGAAACGACGATTCAACCGGAGAAACAAACTTCGCAAGGCTTACCCGGAAACAGAGAGAATCAACTCGCTTCGCGATTATGGTAACACGCAGAGCCATGGATGTTTTTATTCGGCGCGGAAAGAAGAACGAGCGTACACGCGCGCGGATCGTCGAAGAGGGATGAAGCGAATTAGCGTGGCCAGCGATCATGCTCGCGGCGTGTAACACGAAATACAGAAATTCCGGAGTAAAGTATCACGGGGACGGAGCGAACCCTCGGCTGCTGGCCGGTGCGTGGCGTTAATTTATAGCATGCGTGACACTGCGAAACCATAGATCGCCACGCGACTCGCCATTGTACACGCCGTTATGGCGATAATATTCTAATCGGGCCGCGTGTTTGCCAGCACAGCGTCAAAGCGCGTTAAGCTCGCTGCACACCGTCCACTCGCCTCGCTTTTCCGCTCGCGTCTCCAAAGCCCGCGTGAAACCGTTTGTTAATTATCGAGTACATCTTCTCGATGCTTCAGAGCTTTTAATTTCGTTCCGCGCGACTCGCTGTGACTTTTTAATCGTCATTCGCCTTTGTTCTAGTCTGTGTGTCTTTACGTTATTGTTTTTACGGTTTCGAATATTTTTCGAAGTTAATTTTGGTCTAAATTTTCTTCCAATCGATTTTATTTCGAGTTATCTTTTCGTGTATTGGAACAAAATTGTAGATCTTTGGATGAAGAGGAGAAGCGCGCTTTCGCTTTCGCGAAGCTTCTAAAGCAATTTGTTTAAACGGATGCTGGGATTGGAGACCGACAGTGATAACCGATGTGAGGCGGTGTTACGTTTAAAGAGGGTGTCTGATCCCTTCGCTATGATTGGTGGAGTCGTTAAATTTTGTATCTCCGGGAGAGCGAGCACTCGCAGCAGAGGCAAAGGTTTACGATGCCGAGCGATAAGCTAGCGGATACATAAGCAATAAAGTCATAAAGCCGATGGATTTACGAGTGGTCCTGCCTCGAGGATTAGAAAGTATGTTCTGGACAGTTTCGAGTCAATTAAATTTCCAGCTGCTGTTGCGGCGGTCGGCTTCGCGGATTCCACTTGTTTACGTGCCTCTCTGCTCGATTTTTTGCAGATTTTCCGAACGTTTCATTTTTATCACCGCAAACGCTCGTCCTGAAATTAAGATCTCTCGACGAAATCGAAATTCCCAGCGTGCAATCATTTCATAAAAATTGATTCACACCAAAATACAAACTCCTGGCAGATCGATGTATCGACTTCAAGTCTCTCTCTTTCGTTTAATTAAAGTTTAACGGTTTAATATTTACCACGGATTTTAATTTTTACTCATCACCTGTACGATCGTGTGTAATATCCGCGTGTGAGAACGCGCGTAGCTGTCTGTAAAAATAATATACAGGCTGAACGAGGACGTTGCGTACATACGTGTGTACCAGGCCTTACACGGGCCACAATGGCGCGGAAACGCGAGGCCAGTGTCAACTGTTCGTGCCCGACACCGTGAAATATCGTGGCGAAGGTATTGATGTCGTCGCGCATTGACTTAATCATGATATACAGGCCTTTCTGGCGCGAACGTGTCGCCCGCGAAATATAAACGCGCGAACGGAGACGAGGTAAATGATATTCTTATATCGGGATGATGGATGGTCGAATAATGTTCCGCGTAACTGTTCAACAGGAGGTGGTTATTGGAAATGTTAGGTGTCACCGGCTGCTCCTTGTTGGCACTCGAAATTGGAAATTTCGTTGTTCACTGACGCGCTGGATTTTCTCCCGAAACGAACGAGATCGGAAAATTATCGTGCGGATATATTACCCGCGCAAACTTCGTTTTAAAGCATCCGGATATTTCGTACATTTACATCGCTCGGAGAACCTGTCGGAATTGTAATTACTTTCAGAGGGTCCACGAGTTGCGAAAAATTTCAGAAAATTTCGTTCAATTAACGATAAACGCGCAGATTTAATCGAAATCTTTTGAAACAGTTTTACTTTTATTCCTTTCTTTTTCTCGGAAGAGAAATTTTTCGGACGATAAATGCGTGTTTGGTTGTAATTATTTCCAGAGGGTACATGAGTTGCGAAAAATTTCAAAATTTTTGCGAATATGACTATTTATTTAACGATTCACGCGCGGATTTAATTCAAATCTTTCGAAACAGTTTTTCTTTCTTTTTCTCAGTAGAGAAATCTTTCGGACGATAAATTTGTGTAATGATAATTATTTTTAGGGAGGCCACGAATTGCGAAAAATTTCGGAATTTTCTGGTACTATTTATTTAACGATACACGCACGGATTTAATCGAAATCTTTTGGAAGAGTTTTCCTTTCTTTCCTTCCTTTTTCTCGGAAGAGAAATCCTTCGAACGATAAACGTGTGTATGAAAATAGGAATATAAAAAGGGGAATTATCAAGCAATTCCGAAACTTCGTCCCTTCAGGTCGAATTTCCGCTAAAATGCGAACGACCGAAAGTCCGTCACGTTTCGTGAAACATTTAGCGTCTCCTCGTCGAACATCCGCTGCCGACTTCCTATCGGTCGGCACCGGAAAAACCGGGCAGAGTAGCATGAAACGAGAGGATGCAGGCAGCGCACGCAGGAAGCACGGTGTCGGGGAACATTTCGATACAACTTTGATTCGCAAACTTTGCGCGCCGTTGATAAATTCGCGTGCTATACTCCGGGAAAGGGATCGGAGAAAGGGTGGGAGAGGAAAAAAAAAGTGAAAAAGGGGAGAGGGAAGGTCGGGGTGGAGTAGACTCAGAGACGGATGCGGCGGAGGAGTTCTGAGCTTGCGAAGAATTGGCGGATCGGGGGGGAGGAACTTTGGAAGAAAAGTTGTGCACGCGAATACGGGTCGTCGAAATCAAGTTTCGCAGTTCATAAAGCGGCGCAGCGACAGTTTGTCCCATTTCAATTTCCCGCGAATGAATATCCAAGTTTCTCACGGGGTACCTGGAATTAAGGCTATAAAACTCGCCGGGCCAGACTTGTTTATCGGACTCGAAAGGAAATATTTCGCGATTCCGCTTCCGGCAGGGTAGTCTTCCCACTGGTTCTTGCTTCCTCTTCCTCTCGGCTTCGTGTCTTGAGTGCTCGTAAAGGCGACGGGCTCGTCCCGATGGTCGATACACCGGCGCGGTGTGAACAGGCTTTGCTGCATTGTTTTAAGAAGTAGTAAAGCTCGTTATGGCGCCGGCGGACATGTGCGGAGTGTGGCAGACTTATCGGCGAGCCAGACGATCGATCGCGATACCCGGCTCCTTGTTTTGGCAATGAATAACCGTGATCGAGGATGCGAACAATGCGTCCGAAGAATACGACCGAGAGAGAGAGAGAGAGAGAGAGAGGGAGAGAGAGAGGGAGAGAGAGAACTCGAGACGCGAATCGTGTCGATGAATGTTCGATAAGTCGACGGGTTTCACCGACCACGTTCTACGCGGAATTATTCGCATTTTCTCGCGTTGGATGACCGCAATGAGAACGAACATTGGGATTTATCTTCGTGGATGAAAACATTTAAGTAGATTCACGTTTTTTACCATCATTTATTTTTTAATACTAATTTTACCGAATAAGAAGCAGGTTTCTTAGGTGAAAAGGAACTGTTTCATCCGAACCCTTATTTTTTGAGGTAAGAAATTCAGACGACGTCTACGTCCCTTTACGAACGCAAACTAGTTCAGTTAGGGTTGTTAAGTGTTTGTTTTCGTTTGATGTAAATAAGCAAGATGCATAAAGCTATTTTGAGTTTCTACCCTGTCTCTTGTGACCCTTTTTCGAGTTTTATTTTGATCGGTCAAAATGGGTGTTAGTGGTGGAATGTAGAGGTTTTTGATTGGATGTGGGAATATCAGAGGGATCCGTTCGTTGAAGGGTGGGAACTGTCAAGGAAGTTGTCTTTGGGCAGTCAATGATTTATGGGTTATCCGTTCGTCATCTCGGTGTTCGTCATCATCTCTGTCGCATGTGGGTCCAATCTGTCGAGTCTGGTAGTTGTAATCTCCGGATTTAAATATAAGATTTAATTTGCTGAAAGTGCGGCGAGTCATGTTCATCCTTTGGTGTGTAATGCAGTGTAGAAAAATGAAATGTTTAGAATTACCGAATGGAGGTGTCAACATAACGTTACTCAGGTCTGAGGCGAGATCTCTCGAGCCTTGCGAGTGAATATTAGAGGACTGAACAATGAATATAGGAACAATCATATTTCAGGAGAATTAGGTTCGTCGCGAGTACACTGTCATTCGCGTGGTTTTTCCTTGAAAGATCGAAGCTTAACGTTCCACAACGTTTGACTATGTACAACATTGCACGTTACTCCTGTCCGATATTTCGAAGTCCCGCTGTTTAAAAATTCTCGATCGCATCAAGTCTCTATTAACGTGAAAGCACTGTTGGTGGAATAACACGGTTCTCGCGGAAGCTTCGATCTAACTCTCGTCTAATTCGGACGTAAACCAGACCTGTCCCGAATCCTCCGACCTGCCCAACCGAGTGGGAATAACGTCGCGGCGAATCGAGCCCGGTGAAAATTTAAAATTCTACCGTGTTTCATCGTAATTCCCTTCTCGATAATCAAGTCCTGTTCTATATCGCGGCATTACCATGAGAAAGCGCAGAAACTGTTTGTCGAATGGAAACACGTTCGTCCGATTGATGCTGGATCGCTGGTGGCGTCGGGGAACTTCGAATTCCTGGTATTCTTTGCAACTCCCAACGAGAAAAGTTGAGTTTGTTCGGTGAAAACAGGATGATCTGGAAGTTGTGGATTCTACCGCGAAGAATTTACTTTGAATGATGCTCCAAGCGATTCTTATTATCTTCTGCGCAACGGTCCGTCCCGTTCCATCTGTCAACGTGATAAAACGGGCTGCATCTGGAGAGATTAATACTTCTCCTGGAATAATACCCCGATCTATGTACTATTCGAGTGCAGTCAGTTGCAGTTACAGTCCTGAATTTTCATTCGAAACGAATACCTTTGTATCGAAGATTCTATTTCAGCTTTGAATTCTTCGTCCATTAGTACTAGGTTTATGGGGATTTTTTGTATACCTATTTCTATGGACACCCGTCAGATTTAGGGTAAAGAAAACCACATATTTTCTTTAAAAAAAAAACGATGGGTTTAATTTGAAAACAATCGCAATATTAACAGACTTAATATCAGTTAATTAAATCTGTTAATATCGTATAATTAAAGCAACCCATCCGTCAAATTGACGGGTCTCGTAAATCTAGTGTTAAAAAATAAATTCCGAGTTACTTTCTACAGATTAAATATCCGAATTTAATTCGGATGAATGAGAAAATTTATGGGAAGAGTTCCGTGTTTCTTAATAAAAGGTTGTTACCGAGTCGCTGCAATTTAATTTCGAACTACTTGAATTCCACGCGTTCCGAGATCGAAGCTTTTGAATGTACACCTTTGTATCGAAACTTCCATTTTAGTCTTGAATTCTTCGTCCATTAAAAAATAAATTCCGAGTTGCTTTCTGCTTGTTAAATATCCGAACTTAATTCGGATGAAAGAGAAAATTACGGGAAAAGTTCTAAATTTCTAAATAAAAGGTTGTTACCGAGTCGACGCAATTTAATTTCGAACTACTTGAATTCCACGCGTTCGGAATTCGGGACTTTGCAAATCGTCAGATACTCAACTATTCCCGCGATCTATCAACTCGATAGAACTACCCGCTCTACTTTCTTTAACCCCCTTTCGCTATCCGCGTGGAAACACAGTGAACCTCGCGTCGTTGTGTGAAACCGTACACGTCTATTCACGTCGAGGTGAATAGACGCAACGCGAGAGATCTCGAACCGAAATATCTCCTCGATCTTCCGCCTGATGCGTCGCGAAGAAATACGGGTACGTCTCTGCACAGCTGCGAAAACGACATCGTTGGATTTCGCGGCTCGATTGTTAGCGTAAACGCTCCCGATTAGGCAAATCGCGCGAATCCTTTGATACTTCCGGTTCTATGCGATGAACTGCTCCTCGTCTTCTGTCATTCTTAGATATTCGTTTTTATAACGCTTTATCGATATCCTGATAGTTCTTAGTGGTCAACGTTGATAGACACCAACTTTCGAACGAAACGTTAGAATTTACCTGTTTATTTTATTCAAATTTATTAAATAGAATACTAAGGAGCTCTGATCCAATACTTTTAAAACACAACGCTCCTCGTCTTTTGGCGTTCTTAGATATTCGCTTCTGTAACGCTTTATCGATATCCCGATTCATTCGTTTTAATTTATTTTATTCTAATCTACTAAATAAAAGACCAAGAAACTGTGATTCAATACTTTTAAAGAAATACCCGTGAATATGCAAAGAAATGTCAGTGTTCCGTCGCGAGAAAGAGGTTTGGTAAAAAAACGCGTTATCTTTTTCGAAACAGAAAAGGAACTGTGATTTTTCCAGGCCTTTTCGCAGCCGTCCTGTAATGTACCGTGTGTCGTTGAATCATGAAGCGCTGATATTAGAAACATAAATTAACCCCTCATTGATTCGTGACTCTCGATGTCGATGAAAATGGGAATCATAGAAAATAAGCAACCTAGCGTTGATCCAAATTCAATCGCAAGATATAATCGGTGAATATAAATCCATCCATAGATGACAGATAATTCCATTAAAGATTCACGACGCAGCAATTGTCACGAAAAGCGAAACGAGATCGAAACAGACAATGCGGTGCTTATCGCAAATGCGAATCGTTCATCCGGTATTTAAATTCGCCCATAGAAATGACGGAACGAACACGAATTCGTCTTGACAGCTATACCCGATCGGCTACGAGCGAAAGTTTTAAACGAAACCTCAGAATTGGCCAGTTGGACGGCGTGTAAGCTAACCGGATTTATTCGCGAGCTCGAATGACCGCAATTACAGGACGGAACGTCATCGGGGGATTTAGTTTTTGCGGATGAACCTGGTTTTGAACGTTGCGAGTTGTTAAATTGATCGGTGGCCCATATTTTGGGTAACATGGCCGGGTAAATTGTCAACGAACCGTGGAGGAAGGCCGATAGTTTCCCTCGGTTCGATCGATGCTCGAATTAATCTTTGCTCGCGCGGATGGCACGTGTTTGAGGAATGACTTTAAACGCGTTTGTTGGAACTCTGGTACTGATAGGGTCAATCGTAAATTCGCGCACGGTTTACCTGGGAATTTCGCTTCGTGCGAAATTCAAGTGGTGAAGTTTGTTCTTCGAAATAGAACCGGGTAAAGAGGACGCCGCGTCGCGTGAATAATGATGTTTAAGAATGACGATGAAGTAATGAAACGGGATGTTGACTAGGTACGAAGTTACGAGAGAACTCGTTTACACGTGTACAACTAGCTTCAAGAGTGCTTTTTTTTTTTATTGCGACTGTTGATTCGTAGTGTGTACTTCGATATGGTAATAATAGTAGTTAATAGTGATAATAATTTTATTAAGGGTAATGGTAATTAAAGTGGAATAGCGACAGAATAAATACATATGCAAATCTGTTGAATTACATAGAAATTTAGTAATAAAAGTTACTGTTAATTTTAAAATGACTTCGTATTTTATCCAATTTTCTTAAATTCCGTTGTCCAAGAATCAATTTGCATGGTAAATAGTTCGAGAATTAATATCTTGCTAAACCCTTATTAATTTAGTAATAGAAATTACTATTAATTTTGCAAAAATAGCTTCGTACTTTCAATTACCACTAGCTATCGATAAAATCTGAAGTAGTAGATCGTTTTATCGAATCTTTTTAAATTCGGTTATCCAAGAATCAATTTGCATGCCAAATACTTCGAAAATTAATATCTTGCTGATCCCTTATCAATTTAGCAATAAAAATTCTTATTAATTTTGCAAAAATGGCTTCTTATTTTCAACAATTATAAATAGCTATCGATAAAATCTGTAGTGATAGATCGTTTTATCCAATCTTCTTAAATTCCGTTGTCCAAGAATCGATTTGCATGGTAAATACTTTGAAAATTAATATCTTGCTGATCTCTTATCTTTTAATTAATTTTTGCTCTTTTATTCCGTGACGCTGTTATGAATTTATAATTTCACCCGTGACATGTAAGATATATAAATGCATAAATCGTAAATATTTAGAATGCAGCTTAATCTACGGTTTAATATCGACAACGCGTTTGTTCTTTTTCAACTGCGTTGAATTTTCATAGATATCACGAAATATTCAAACTTTTCGTTCGATGATTATCCCTTTAACGATCCTTCAATCGTTTTACTTTTAATAGGAAACACATAGCATAGTACATATTGTCGAACACGTCGATGCGGTGTTTCCCTCTCGATCCAACTACCGTTTTGGATATGAACGTTGATTAAACTTCGATCACGAGCTAACAACCACGATCCGTCCGCCTTCGTTTCATTAATTATTCGTGACCTACGTTCTATCGCGCAGCACGTTCGGACTGAAAATTTTATCATTTTCTTGGAAAAATCGACGACTCTGTCGGTTCCTGTATTAAAGTTTCAACGCGCGATGCGTTATTAACGAAACTGCGCCTTTCGCCGTGAACTTTCGTGAACGCAATTCCAACGATCGCCGTTGCATTTTAATCGAAACGTTAGTTACTAGCCGGCGTGTCAGAGGCGTATCAATTCTCACAGTCTACGGCCTCACAATGCGAATTATACAGACTACTTAATCAATTATTCAGTGAGCATAAAATGCGGTTAAAAGGTTAATTGCTTTTTCTCGTCTTAGATATTCCGGGCTGGTGATTCTACGCGTTGATTTTTAATGTGTTTGCTCATCGGTGAAATTCATGAGACGTGTAAGATAAAAGGCGTGTAATAAATATCTGCGCAGCACGAGCCAGCGAAACACGTTGTCCGTCTTTATTATCTATTTTTCTCATCTATTTCCAGCTAGATGTAGTCGATGGTGCATAAAATATGCGAAAACGCGAAATGCAAAGAGTACCAGTCGTACGATTAAATATTGTTATCGGTGTAAGTACATTAATCATGTATGTGTTTGCCAATATGAAATGTCCTTCGCTATAAAAAAAAGTCCCATTGCGGGTTGCGAGTCCTCAATTTCTCTGTCTGTCTCGTTCGCTTCGTTTCCAGGACTAAAATTTATTGCTCGAATTTTTTTTACGGCATAATTAAATTCTGCGCATAAACTTGGCAAGAATTTATCGCTCGAGATTGTTAAATATTTGACGTATTTTAAATGAAAAATATTACTCAACGCGGCAAAAAGTATTACATATCCTCGGAACATTAAGCCGAATGACGGGAATGATTCGAATTTATATGAAACGGTATAATTAATTGCCAATGAATAACGTTTAATTAACGGTGTGCCTGCAAGTAGTATAGGTCAACGTAGCGGAGTCAGACGCCAACTGTCGTGCGCTATAATAAATTTATACACTTCCCTATCGCGTTAAAACGAAATCGTTTTGCAGAATATAAACTGCCACATCGTGTATTTTCAAAAATCATTCTCGAATTGACCTACATCTCTGTCTAGAACGAATAAAATCGTAAAAAAAGAGAAATTCGAATGATTACGTTTGGTCAATTTTAAACCTCAGTTTCCCAGAATATTTCCACGAAATTACAACCGAATCGATCGTACGCGCTATCAAACATTCTATCACTGACCTAGAAACCACACGTTTCGAAAGCAGTGATTACAAAATTTCAATCTAACGGCGATAAATCATCCATGTATCAATACGGAATCCGAAATACTCGGCATTCTTAAAATCTCGCATTTACGCGAGGTACAGAATTATTCCAGAGATCCCTTAAACTCTTTTTCCATCTCTTTCATTTTCTTTCGCTCTTTCTATACACTTTGGTAATTTATCGCGACGATACATCGCACAGTGGAGAATTTCGATTAAAGTAGATTAACGCGTAGATTATCGAGTAGAATAATCGGTACTTAAGAATGATCGCTATTATCGCGAGAATAAATACGTTCTACTCGGTAAACGAAAGGGATAAAACGAAAAGGACGAAGAATTTATTAGAATTAAACCTAGCCTAGGAATCTATCTTATAACTAAATACTTAAGACTACATCGGACATGCTATCGGGTCTAGTAATAATTAATGTCGTTTTCCGATACATTTTTAAATCTAATTTATTTGAGCAGAACAAAAGAATTTAATCAACGATATAGTTGCCGATGTTTTCAATTACTTGAGCCCAACTCTCAGGTTGCATCTTAATCCCTCTATTGTAAAATTCTTGCGATTTTGATTCAAATAATTCGGGCATGGCATTTTTCAGGCACTCTTCGTTATTGAAATATTTTTCAAGAAGAAAATTTTGCAAGGAACGAAACAAATGATAATCAGAAGTGGTAATTTCAGGAGAATATGCAGGTTGAGAGAGAACTTTCCATCCGAAGTGGCGTAGTTTTTTCGCCATAATTCTTGCAGTATGCGGTCGTGCGTTATCGCGACGAAGAATTACGTCCTTCCGATTAATCAGTGCGAGTTCCTTTTCTTTGAAAGCTCGAACTAACCTTTCCAATTGTCCACTATACATTTTGCAACAG
>NIJG01000023.1:812630-830525 GCA_002201625.1 Euglossa dilemma | reverse complement strand
AAGTTAACCCTTTAGCTTACAATGACGCCTCAAAGGCGTCGTAAGGCTATCGGGCCAATTTGCAACAATAAATCTTTTTTTTGTTTAATAATCAACTAATCGTAATTATTTACCAAACATCTTGCAAAGTTAATTGTATCGCGCAAGTGTTTATACAAATCATAGGAAGTTTGCGATTTGTACAGTTTCGACTGCTCAGCCAACGACCTTGATGTCACTTTTGTTGAAAGATAAATCGTAAAGGGGTTAATTATATCTGGTAATATTGTACAAATGGAGCACACCATCCGTCAAATTGACGGATCCCGTAAACCTAGTGTTAAACACCCGGTACGAATCCCTAAACGTTCACTCGCATCTGGCATTCGTCTCTATCATAAACTACCAACATTCGTTCTAGGTCTCCACCATTTCTGACATTCAGTCAGTGCCCCATTCATTTCATTCCCACAATAATGGCCGAAAAAATACACGTGATCTTTGACCAATTCTCCATATCTCATTCTCCGAACTCAACGCAGAAAATCACGCTGTTAATACCGAAACTTAAAACGCGTGTCTCTGGTTCCGATTTCCTATTCGAGCAGAAGTAGAAGTTTCTCTAGCATCGGGAACCGTGGGCACAATGAAAATCGAAGTATCGATGAAAGTTCTGGGCCGGGTGCAATAGCCCTGTGGAAATGTCGTAATTCAAGTTCTTCCTCGGACGCATCGGAGTTCTCGCGTTGGCGAAAAGGAAAGAAACGACTCGCTTATAAACAGCGAGAAACAGAGGCGAGTTAAGGATCTCTCTCTCTCTTTCTGAGTTTGAGACTCGACTTGGAAAAAGCAGTCAGTGTGTTTCCTGTGTCGAAGGCTCGTTCGATTTTACGGCGTCTGGCTCGTCAATAACGTATTTACTCGCAACGATTCGACGCGGAAAAACGCGAAAACAACGGCGGAGAAGCGAGAGGAAAGAGGCGTGCGCCCGACGGTTCGGCTTTCTTGCTCTTTTCCATCCCCTTGGTATCCTTTTCAAACCCACCCTGCCTCCTTCGCTAGACCGTCGATCGGGCGTGGCCAAGCATTCCGAGCTTTATGCACGCGTGTACACACGTGCGCCGATCGTGCATCGTTCTGTTGTATCAAAGCGCGATGCATTTCTCCTGTAGCCTCCCGCCAACCCTCTCGCTTTTCCTTCCGTCTTTCCGTTTCTTTTCGGCACCCCAATCCAACCCCTTTCTCCATCGCTCTCTCTCTACGCTCTGTTCTCCGCTCTCCTTCCGAATCGGACGCGTTTGCTCTGTGTTTTTACTTCAAGGTAGACTGATGGCGATGCTCGTTCTCGCCGTGTCGACGGTTAACCTCTCCGAGGCGAGAATTAATCACGGCTGACGATGTTGACCGATCGTTCTGTTAATTTCCCAACTTTCCACCGGTATCTCGAATTCTTTCGTGAACCGAGAGCGGTTCCGATGCTTTCCAGGGATCGTCTGGAATTCGGATTTCAAACGGTTACTCTTCGCATGGTTTTGACCTATCGTGACTCCACAGTTGAATTGTTTTTTCACTTGTGACCGAATTTTATTTTTCCAGCGTGTAATTTAATTCGGAAATTTCCACTTAGAGACCCAGAAATACGTCGGAATTTCGCGTATTTTGGAAAAAAACGCAATTCATTGCGGCCGATTCGGGACTCAACGAGATGTCGCGTGAGTAAATTAGGAATTTCGTTGAATTTCGAATAGCGAAGTGTCGCAAGGCGGAAAAATATGCGGCAAAGCTGCTGGCAAACTGTCATCGTGCTCAGTTAGTCCAGCAGCGCGGAAGGAGTATCAAAGGAATTCGGGCGCGGGAATTGTATTAAACATTTATCCGGGGAATAACTGGAATTCTATTTCCGCCGGCGAAGGGAAGTTTCCGCTGGCGAAAGCGCAGATTAGTTTTAAACTACGCATTTCGTCAGGCTGCTTTTATTTTCTTGCGGCCCGGTCGCCGCTGCGAGATACGCTTTGCGGCCAGCAGCGGAAAAAGGAGCGGACGAAAAGGAAACGCGGAGGGGAAAAACAAACGTTAAAATTTTACTAGATTTTTCGCTGTTCGAGTGTCGCGCGCGCTGCAAACCCCGTTAGAGAGCACTTAAACGCGAGCAAAGTACACGATGAATCGATATCCGTCAATCGATATCTGACTGCCTGCTTTCGTGCCAGTTGCAACCAATAATCCAACGGAACGCGGATAAAAGTTGACGTTGAACGGTGAATTTTGCGTTTAGTATAAAATGAATAGGCCGTTCAGTTTGGATCAATGGAATTCGTTAATGTCTGCGCTGCCGTTATGCCGTTAATAAATAAACAGCTTTGATTGCCGCGTACAGCGAATGCATTTTATTCTACCGAACTTCAAATATTTATAAATATACCAGAAATACGAGATAAATATGTAAGGCGTAAAAATACGTGAAAATTTGATTCCCGTTTTGAATTTTAATTCAGCTCGGAAGAAATATTAGAAGACCGATGAATGAAATTTCGATGATAACGTGTCACGATGCTTCTACGATCGATACTTTCCAAATTTGGGAAGGTTACAAGTACGCGAATCGTTTCAATTTCGGTTATTTAATTTCAACTTTTATTAAGCCGCATTTCGTGGTTTAAATGAGAAGTTTATGTGACTTTTACATAATAATCTCCAATACGACGGATGGAATTGAAAAAGTTTTTAAACCGCGGAATTACCGACACCAGATGTGCAACCTCATTTTGCGATAATTTTGGTGGCTTTTGAAAACACGATGCAATTTCGCATTTTCATAGATTCGCAATAACGGTCATCGATATTGCAGCTAACGCGTGTAGAATTTTGTACGCGAGATCTGATACAGTGAAACTGAGATTAAAAAATAGAAAACAGTGTATCCTTCGTGGTCTTGCTGAAAAATCTCGCAGGCCTCGACGCTCTTGATCTCCAGAAACGAAAGTATTCCTTTCATTACCGAGTAAGAAGAAATACGCGTGGAAATTTGACATCGGCGGAATCGATACGCGCGTATATGTGCGATGAATTAATTCGCAACGGTCCGAAATGAAATTAGAACCGTTAAATCGGTCTTTTGAACGGGCCTTGGCCGCGGGGCATGGCCCTGGCCAATAATTCCGAACGAAACTATTGTCTAATTAGGCGCGCGCAATTAGTTATCGCGGGATAACGCAAATAATTTCGGGGGTGGGCGGACTTTCGTTTCGGCTGATTATCATCCCGATTGGCCACGATAAATACAGAGTGACGCAGCGCGCGACAACGCGGCGCGGAGCGTCGCGGCGCAGTTACAGCTTTCTCGATTAACGATCCACGATGCATCGTGCCAGCCGAATATCGCACCTATCGGCTCCGTTGGCTACAGATTCTATTATCGACACCCAAATTTCTAACTCCGGCCATCGGCTCGCGTGTTTTCCTATCGTCGTCATCGCCTCGAAAACGTTTAGGTTTACACGGTGCTTCGTGAATTTCGCTGCGATAATTCGTGGTCCACCGTGTTTCGTTCCGAACCGTTGCAAAATTTAAAAAGAGGACTTTGAACGGAGGACCTGATACGATTTTAAGGCTTGTACATGACGTAACGAAGAGGTGAAGAGATGATGTCAATTTATATATAGAATTTATTAAAATAATGAACTAATCTAATCACTGACTAAATGCTTCGCCTTACAACTGATATTTTTACGGTGCTGAATTATTTCAAACTAACTGCTTTAAAACTAAAAATTCTTACTGCCTACAGTGCTATATAAATCTATTATTCTGTCTTCTTTCACACACAAGCGTCCTTTCTTACTCACGAATTTTCCTTGAGTGGACCAGATACTTGGAACACTCAGGACGTATCCCTAAATTTTCACTCGTCCCTATCATAAACATTCCTTACACTCGGGCCTCTTGTACGCGGTCATTTACATACGCTTTGGATTTCATACCCTCCTGACATTCGTTTTTATCTCATTCCTACATATATGTTAATAAATGGATCCCTACGTTTCATACGTGAAATTAAAATTAGGGTGTAGCTAAAGGAAAATGACGAAACGAGGTTAAACAGGTTGGGTTGATTCAGGGAATTCATATTTTTTTCTGGATCGATGACATAATTGAAGTTGGTTTGGTATCCTCAGTGTTGTTAGGGTATTTTTGTGGTTCACGTAGTTGCTGGATAATATGGGTCCAATCTACCAGTGAATACTCGTAGATAAGGCCCTTGCCTTAGACAGGAATACTGTTCGCAGGTTTGGAATTTGCATGTATAGGAATTCAAATGTTTTCACCGTGGTCCTTGTGGGAAATCTCGAATCTCCTTGATTCCATCTCATCGTGAGAGTGAAAACAAGACCACTAGGACGTGTTCTCTGATATATTCGTCAATACAGCTTGCGTTTGTTAGTAGCCAATCGTAAAAGAGTCTGGTTATGTAGATCTAGTTGTTTAGCAATATTAAAACACTAAAGTTTGGAATTTCAAATTCCAGCCAAATGAAAAACAGGAAAATCAACCTTACGACAAACAGTTGTTGCAAATCGCGCAGTAGCAATACAAACAGGTATCCTCGTGTGTGTATTTTGAAACGCGCTTCGAAATCTAACGTTTGAAAACACTCGCGGATCATATTACCCCGCTAATTAACCGACCCCTAATTAATCAACCGAATAAACTTCCGTTCTTCACAGACCGGTCGGGAAACCGGGACGCTCTTGACAGTCGAATTTCAAAATATAGGTCGCCCTGTTCAAATATACGCAGCTGTGTTATTAATTGAATGCTAATACAGCGTTCGTGAGCCACCGTTTCGTTTAATATTCGCGCGATACAGATCTCGATAACGAATGGTAAAAAATTGGTATCGCATATCTTGCGCCTTCGAGATTCGCTCGATATTCGCCGGAATTTGGTTAATTTTTATCCTCCAACCGTTTATGCTACCGGTAACTGCATACAAAGGCAGCAATTACCATGGTTATTCCCATATTCGCTGCTGGTTAGCGTAATTATCCCAATTATTCCGATCAAAGTTTGAACGATCCTGATGAACACGGATAATGTAGCCTCGAGCTACGATAAAGCAGTGGAAACGCGGTATGTTGTTTCGTCTAACATCGACTGACTCGACCGAGCTTCAACAACGAAGCTCGAAGCTCTGTCAAAGCGACCGGAACACAGAACACCGGTTCCCTTAACTCTGACCCAACGTCTTAATCGTTTTACTGCCAATCGACTAGTGGGTCAGTTCTTGGAGCTCAAACGAAATCCGGTTTCACTGCATTTCACCTTCCCCTTCGTTTACGCTCGGAAAGAATCAAAGTTAAACGGTATTTCCTCTTCTTTAACCTCTTTGTTTAAACTCGCGGTAAGTAAATCAGGCGAAACACGGATGAGAGACGTGGTTCGCAGACATTGACCAACATGAAGGACACCGAACAGATTTGTTAAAACTCGCGGTTAATTTTCGTTAATATTTTCCTGTCTCGGTTACGCGTTATTCTTTGACGCGTCAATTGCTACATAAATCGCAAGGCAAGTGATTAATTTTAAAAAAATAATTTACAGTGGAAGCATCATTTGACCAGTTGTAACACGATTCTTGGAATACCTTATACAGAGTATCGCTTCTTGCGTTGTGATTTATTTCCATAAAAGTAAAGTGTCTTAAAATTCACGCAAGAAGTAATTTGGATAGAAAATATAGGTTTCTTCAGTTGTCACCTGTCTTTTTTTTCGTTGCCAAAAAATTAATAACATGCATACATCGTTGGTTAGAGAAATACGAAAATAGAGTTGAATTTGAAGTAGCATTTCGGAATAGGTTCTTGACTGCGAATTAGATCAAAGAATCGAATGTAAGCTGGACATTAAGGAGCTTTCGCATCGCTGCTATCGAACACGGCAGATTCCAATATGGCCACATACGAAACGACGTCTTCGCGAACATTAACCCGCATTTGCGATGCTCGAATCACACTCGCAGACCGAAGTTCGTGGAATCGAAGTTCTTAAAACCGGGATTCATGATGGCGGAATCACTTGCCGCGGCGACGATTGCATCTAAAAGCGAGCTGAACCGAACCAGGAAGACCAGGAGCGGTTTTATCTAAATCCATTTTCGCGCAAGAAATCGGGGAAAACTGGGTTCGAGAAATCGAGGTTCCTCCGGGTTCCGGAAAAAGCCACGAGCCATTAAAAACACGGAGCGAGTAGTCGTATAAAAGTTATATCTTTAGAAAAAGTGTAATTGAATGATTACTTTGATTCAGAGATGGTCTTACCAAGATTTTGTGGCAGTGAAGACACGTGTTCTATTTCACGAGAATTCTTAAATGTTTATTGAATCAAATTCGCGTCGTTTTCTTATTATGCAATTTATTTCTTTGTGTTCGTTATTTATCACAGATTTGTTATTCAACGAATTTGGTATATATTCATATCGTTCATTGGCAACTTTTCAAACATATACATGATTCAACGCAACACAAACCTTCGGCCAATCTTTTATTTAGGCGAATAAGATGCGAAGATATCGTGCTATGAATACTATGCTATACCCAGATGATGCGAAGATTCTAGAAGATAATACTTATGTTACCGTGATAAGAGGAACGAACAGCTTTTATAAGAAACGAAAGGCTGTCAGGATAATGGTTGTTGGTCCATTAATCTTGGACACGTTGGTCCGCAAATCTTCAGTTACGTTTCTGAATCGTGTCTACATAGCACTCGCGTTTCTGGTCAAGGTGGCTATCCTTGTGTAACGAGCCTTGTCACTTAGAATCCGCTGGTCACATATCGAAAGGCCAATCGTAGGTCGATAGTGACTTCGAGCTTATCGGTTGCTTCAGAGACCAGCACATCTGCAGAGCGCATCCTGAACTTTCCCAAACTTCGACCTTTAAATGACCACCATTAACCTAGGCTACCTCCAAGCCTTTTCAGCTTCAATCAAGAGACAGTCCACAGAGTGCAATGAGTGTAACAGTCTCTTGAAACCAACCTTATAAAATAACCATAAGGACTTAACTCCTTAAGGACAGAATTATTTTACGAAAGTTAGTAATAAATTAGATAGAAATCCACAGTTTCTCTCTTTTTTGCATAGACTCAGCGAATGATGTAATGCTAACAAGAGGTAAAGGAAATTAATATCAGTATTGTCGTTTTCACGAGAAATTAATCTGAATTGATTAAACCGTGTCAGGAACATTCAGAATTCGGATCAAAAATATAAATCAATTACAACTTTCTGGCGTCCCATAAATTATGACAGAAAAGCGGAAGAGGTTGTAATTACAACAGACTTATTTTACGAAAATTAGTAATAAATTAGGTAGAAATCCATAATTTCTTTCTTTTCTTCTTGCATAGACTCAGCGAATGATATAATGTTAACAAAAGGTAAAGGAAATTATTATAAATATTGTCGTTTTCACGAGAGATCAATCTAAGTTGATTAAATGGAATTAGAAGCATCCAAAATTCCGATCAAAAATATAACTCGCTTACAACTCTCTGACGTCCCATAAATTATTTTTCGCATCTCGAACAGAACACCGATCGATTTTTCCCGATGGAAGAATGGAGGACAGAAAAGCGGAAGAGGTCGTAATTACAATGCTTAAATGAATAATCGGAGGTCAACGAGCAGAAATCATTTAATCCGGGGAAACGGAAGAGGGTTGAAGGAGTCGAGTCGTTTTCCATAGAGCCGTCACTGCTCGGTATACAGCACCGTCGAGGATTAAACTCCGTTCACAAGCCTGCTCCCGCTAACCCTTTCGAATCTGCATGAAATTAACGCGAAGTTTACCAACCCGCCTCCTATCTCGCTCGCCGAGAAAGTTACCAGCGAGCTTACGGAGGAATCCAAGAGGAAATAGGCGCGCGTACGAGTCGCGTTCGACCGAGTTTTATTTCGACGCGAAATGTTTCCGTTGCTGCATCGCCATTTTTCTTCGTCCCCCGTGAACTACTTTCTCCCATCGACGATCTGCAACGATTCAACGTGATCACTGTTCGATCTAAACATTGATTTTTAACGGATCTATGCGTGAATCGTTTATCCTGCGATAACTTTATTTTCCTACGATTTCATGGGACGATTTCCAGAACCGTGAGATAGTGTTAGGTTTGTAATTCTGTGCGACTATATTTCATCAGTTTCGTTTTGTTCTCGAAATATCAGGTGATTTTCCAGTCTATTCGATAGGAACGAAAGGTATTTCGCAATTAATTAGCGAGATTTAAAATTGAAATATCAATGAGTGATTAAAATAAGAGAGATCGAAACTCTTTACACGTGTCTTGATAAACGATTTTTATTAGAGAGTTCTATTCTCCTATTCTTTGTTGGTAGACTCTTCTAGGCACATCTAGTATTTTTGTCTGATGAATAATATCTAAATAAAACTTCCTTCCTTCTAAACAATCTTAAAATGAACACATGTAGTCATTGAGAACCATACTTCTGCAGAATATAATCAATCCATCACATTTTACAATTTTGTCACTCATTTTCATTCTGCAAATTATTAAAAACTACCACGGGTGAGAAATTATCGCGATAAAGAAGCACAGCGACAAATCGGGTTTTAATTAACCGATAAATAATTAACGTGATGAATTTCATTAGACGCTGTTCGTTGCGGACGACAGGAGAAACGTCTGAGGAAAATAATTCGCAAGGTATCGCGAGGCATGTGTCAGCGAGCAGATGGTATAAAAAAATTATTTCGAAAGGTACGCGTACCGGTGTTTTCCTCAAGCATCGCGCAGCAAACCGTTCCCTCGTGTTTCTTTATTTCCACGATCCGGTTTGCTAGCCTGTGTGAACACGCCTGTGTGCCCGCGCTATGCATTTCCGCGACACAATAACTGTAATGGAACGCGAATACGGGAAAAAAGACTCGAAGAGAAACGGGAGACTGCGTGCGGTCCACTGGCAATTAAACTAATTAAACGAAGCACGGTCGAAAGAGAGGAAGACGAGGAAAAGCAAGATTTAATCACGCGGACGCGTGCGTCTCCTCGAACTCGGACTTTCGCGGAGGAAATGAAACACAATACGGGAACTTTTTCGAAATTCTCGTCGAATAGACATTCGCGAAAAACGGAAAACCCCTGCGAGCTAATTTCCAGCCAGAACCGAACGAAAACCGAGTCCGCCATTATCGCTTTCCCGTGGAAATTGAATTTCGTATCATTTTCATCATCGCGTGACCGGTATCGGGCACTGATATTTCAACGAGCGTAATTCGTGTTTAAAAAAAAAAAAAGCCATCCCTTCGACCTCGTACAGGGCGACTTAAAATTTCGCGGCTGTATTTTTAAAGCGGAAAAATCGCGCAGCAACGGAGAACGCCCATTGTGTTCGAAACATATTAAAAAATCCGCCAGGATATTGTGCAATTTGCAGAATGAAAGTTCGTCGATTATTAATACTTCACGTGGAGCCGGGCTTTCGCGAGTTATTTTATAATAAATGAAACGGCACGACGGCCTGGCAAAGCGAGGAAAGTTCAACCTGGAAATATGGAACCGAGTTAAAAATTAAACGGAAAGGCGGGTTATTAAAATCCTGATAACGAAGTGACGCGTGCATAGAAGAATACGAATGCGGCAGTCGCAGACATTTTTAGGACGTAGAAATGCGAATATCGGACCATTGTTTCTTCATCCTCAACCGTAGAGCATGCGAACTGATTGCAAGTTTATGACAGCCTTTTAGAATCGTCGAGGACAACATAGTTTTTCGACCAATTGGATGCTTTTTGCAAGCTGAAATTAACGTTCAAACGAGTCTGCGTGATATTAACACTCGTGTCAGGTTATGAGATATGGGATACGTCTGTGTTTCATCTGTTTGAGGCGTAGAAACGCCGACGAATGCGTAAAGAGGACCTCGTTACTTCTAATTCGCAATCAAGATGATCTAGTGACTCAGGAATCAACTCTGAGTCTACCAATGTCCATCATTGAAGACATACGAGTTATAGATGATTCGCTTATTGCATTATTTATATTAAAATCTATTGATAACCGATCCTTAGTCAACAAACCTTTCCTAAAATACACTTTTTCTCTACTATACAAAATCATATATATATCTGAACCCAAATATAAATAAAGAATATTTTTAACACTCGAGAATTAATCGTTCAAAGTTACTACATTAATTGTCTCGTGACAATTGTGACGTGGTTCTTATCGGTAAGTGTTTCGTTTCATAAAGATTATGCGAAGTGTTCAGTCTTCATCCGCCATGAGAGAGTTACGTGTAATAAAAGCTTAATAGCTTAGCTTAAGCTTAATAATAAAGAAGAAAGTGTTAGTTTATTTTATAAGATAGATAAACCTTCGACGAATATACGGTACTGTGGGAACGTAGCTTTCGACCGTGATCGATTCGAATCAAACTTGTGCAAATTAGTTTCTGGCTTGAACTGGAACTTGATAAAGCTTGGTAAAGCTCTCCGTAACAATCCAAGTTCTATTTAAATTTCCATTGTTTCGTTTTGCCTCCGTATTTACGATATTTCACGCTCGATCACGAAATTTCGATTGAAAATTGCGTAATCCAGGAGGCACCACTTGCTCTCCAAATAAGTTTCCCAGTTTCTGCTAGAAAATCTGGACTTAGAGCTCCATAGTTTGGAGAGAACTGGATTAATCGAGGATTAGTTGGCTGGTATCTCTGCGTTTAGGTTTCAAGCCCGCAGAGCGGTCACCGAGGAAATTTATTCGTGGATCGGCGGATATTCCGAGGCCAATTTCCTCTGTTTTTATTTTCACAGACTGCTTTTTCAATTTCTACTTTCGGCTCGAAACGTTCCTCCGAAGTTTCCTCATTGTTAATCCTTCGTAAAACTTCACGAGTGAGCATAGTGGGAATGTAAAAACTTCCTTAAAGGATTACCTAATGACACGAATGCTCTGAAATGTCGACGTAACGTAAATTTCGTGTCACAGAATTCTTTTGTCTTTCTCCATTTCGGTTCGCGATCTCGAGCGCGAAGATTCGATTGTTCGAGCGATTTTATTTCGATCGCTTAAATTATTCGAATCGAATGGAAATAGGAGAGAAAATTGTATCTGGCGGAGTTGGATACTGTAAACGACGACTCGCGAGTGGAAGGATAGTCGAAAGTCTGATGTCCAAGAGCCCGAACGGAGATGAACGCGAGATTAGTTCAGCGCTGACAAATCTCTCGAGTACGAACCTTCCAGCTCGGAGTGTCATCGTGGCTTGGATATACAGCGTTGCTATATCGAAGCAAGTTTCTCGAGAACAATCGAAAATACTCTTGCTTATTCGCTCGCCGGCAGCGAATTCGGAAAGTTCGAATATCTCGTCCATACACTCGCCGATGGAAATTTAATTTATTTCCAGCACGGAGATTTTGTTTAATATCCGGCAGCCTATGTGCGTGTCGCGCGGCGTGTTTTCAATCCATATGGAACACTGGAAACGCACAAATTTTGCATATTATTCGAACTATAATAACCCTCGAAACTTTCCAATATGTGACAATGTCGCGCTGCAGCTGAAGCTCTCATGAATACTCAGGTGATTAGCCTATACCTCAAAAACCAGCACGCTGCGTCCCAGCCCGCAGCTGCGATGGCATGTCAAAGCCGAATGAATCGCGCCGTCGTCTTTTAATCATTTCGGCCGGGTAATGTCGGAATTTTCTAATTAAAATTTACAACTCCGATTCGACGATAATGCAAACCTATCGTTTCAGCGAAATGCGGATTACAATCGATTTATTTTCTTTCCGTTTGATCCATGGAACTGAGCTTGAACTTTTAACTCGTTCCCTGAAAAATGGAATATTTCTTTATTTCGTATAATTTTCTGTATTTTTCGCGTTCGTTAAAAATCGCCGAGTATCTGCGTTCGCATGTCTCCTTTTGATTAATATTTTTTTCAGCGCTTCATACAGCGCCTCGCAGTTGAATATCGCAGTCTTTGTACGCGCGAAATCAGATTACTCAACGTCTAAAAAATCGGCGCTCCGAAGTCGCAAGTTTCGCGTACCCATCCGTTGGAAAATAGGGAAAATACGGGGAGAAAAATAGAGGAGAGTGGAAGGAACGTCCTCTGAATGCTTCGTTAATCCTTAGATCTGGCGAGATCTGCAGCCTGATTAACGCGAGATTTGACGGAGGACGAGTAATTTCTCATGGGGCCTTGATGCGCGACATTGCACCCTCCTTGACCCGGTATCCACCATCTTGCTAGGGCACTCTGCCAGCGAGTTTCTGACCGTGCAGGATTTTCCAAGGAAATTATAATGCAGTTAGTGGAACGTGACATCGACCCGGACGCCTCACCTTTCGCCGAGCAGTCTAGAGCTCTCTGCTTCCGTCGCGGATCCGGAAAAACCGGATGCTCGTGTATTTTCTCTGGTCCTCGCGAGGAGAGAGAAGAGGAGAGAGCTAGTGGGGCACGGAGGCTTCGACTAAGTCCTGAAAGCTTACGTTTCGGCAACTTTCGTCGACCTGAGCTGGCATGGAACGCGTAGAACTGTTCCTTTCGTACTCGGGAACCACGCGAGAAAGCCTTTCGCGACCAAGTCGCTCGCTTCGCTCTCGTGAATATTAACTATTGTTACGAGTTCAGCGCGTATAGCGGCACGTGAAATATTTCTCCAGCGAATTTGCATCGAGCCCCGAGGATCTCGGTCCCTCTTGTCATCGTCTTCACGCTACGGAATTGTGATGACACGTCTTTGGTTTGCTATTCGTAGCTTTCCTGTCGATGCGAGGATCCTTCATCGAATTCTATAGGAAAACATTCGGAAAATTAGGTAATTAATAAAATAGAGAAAAAGAGAGAGTTGTCAACGAAAAATTGGATTTATTTATTTCGTTTGAAGAGAACGAAGAGAAAATTGATTCGAGCTGTTGTTTTTAAAAGGTCCTTGTGTTTGTGAGGCAAGTTCGCCACAAGAGAGCTTGCATGAGCTTAATGTGTGTGTTGGTTTAATATCAGAGACTATTAATTGCACGCATGGAAATAACTCGATCTAATTTTAAAATTAATTATACGGACGATATATTGTTTGGCTTCTCTATAATTGAATTAAGAGTACGGAAATTAATTTTCAGTAGCACGAGTGTATTAATAACGAAATCTTAGTGGTATTTTATACGATAATCGAGCCCGCTGGCTTAAAAATGCGAGAGAGTTCAATTTCGCTGGCAATCATTAATCGAAGTGTATTAAAATGGAGTTTAAAAGCAATATGAGAGATCGAGGAAGATGGCGGCACGTCGCGGAACAACAATTGCTGCGATTCCAGCATCGAATACTTTTTATCGCGACGAGCAATCGTTTCAGATTGATAGCAGAGAACAAACGTTGATGGGAAAATCAATAGAAACTACGTCCACGCGTGATGAAGTAAATAACTCTTAAGGCGTTTTCAAATGTAGTGGAAAAGTTTTCCCATCGAGACGGTATATCTCTCGGACACTCTCGCAAATGGCCTGGTGTCGAAATGATTCATTTTATATCCGTAATTGCGCACGGTGGAAGGAACGTATCGACTTAAAAGTATCGCTAATATCGGTCCAACGTGGTTACGTCGATTCGTCAAATTAATACGACCCATCGGGTAAATATTTAACAACCGTTTCTCGCTGAAGGAAGCTCCAACTCGAAAAGAGAAACTTTATCGTAGTGATTTCTATTTGATCTATCTATTTAAGCACACGCTCGAATTATCAGAGCACTCCAATGATTGTATTCGTTCTTTTTAACAGGCGAAATATACATATTGCTTTGAAATATTTCAGACGATATAATAAGTATGGAAAGTTCCATAATTACGCGATTGAAGTATATAATTTTTGTGACAATATTTTCTTCAAACGTATATAGTGATAAATAATTATTAACTTAAATTTTGCTTCTAATATTACGTTCCACAGCTCGTATTAGTAACAAATGTGCCTTAGGTGTCGTATAGAATGTCGAAGTATTTTCTAATTTTCCCGATATAATCTTGAAACTTTCTTCGTGTTATATGTACCATATCTTTGCTGATATTACCATATCCGCTCTTTACTCGCTGTATATATTTTCCCGCGTCGAGTATTTCAAGCTTAGCTTACTTAAATTCCCCTTACATATATCACCTGTTAATCGTATCAAATGCAAGCGTTCGAATAATTTTCTATACGAGCATATATTCGCGTGTATGTACATGAATATACATTTGCATTTGTAATACGCGGAGCGATGTGCATCTTGCTAATTGTACCGTGGAGAGTTTCGTAGCGCAAATAAGAAGGAAAACGAGATGGAAGTTTGCAGATCGAACTGGAAAGTATCGCTTGAAGCATCGGGGATTGAATTTCCATTCGCGAATAAATGTTTCACGATGCTCGAGGGAATTCATTACTAACAATTAAGAAACCAGAAATTGTTGTTTCATTTAGCTATTCGCGCGCTGATTGCACAAGCCCGGGCTCTCGACGGTTTAATAATTGCCCGTGGAATCAACGATAAAGTTAAAGCACCGGCGCAGCGTTACTTCTGCCTGACAAAATATCGATTACGATGTATTCATCTTGCTCGCGCGGGAAAAAGACCGAGGATTAAAAAAAGAATAAAGAGGGAGGAGATCAAACAAGGCTGATGGCAATTTGATAGATCCCCGGTAACCCACCGTTGTCTTCCTTTTATACTCTCGCTTCCTTCCCCTTCTTCGTATTTTTTAAATCCGGTTAATGATTTAATAAGCGTGAAAATTTCCCCCCGTGAAACTGGCGCGGATTACGCGACCCGATGAATTTTTTGCAATTTTTCACCCCACTGTCACACGTGCCAATAAAAACAACGCGATTTTCCTAGTTGCTCGTTTATTTAATTCCCCTTGCGTTTAGTCGTATTATTATTTTTATTTCACCTCCCGTGCAAATGGTGGTTACGATTTAATTACACGTTTATTGCGTTTCTATCTAGCGGTATCGAAATTGCTACAACTAATTTTAAACGGATTTCAACATTTATCTACATTCGCGTTTAAAATAGGTATTTCCGATTTATTAGTCGTTTCATTTTTCCATTCGAGTGGTACACCGAAAAAAAAGAAAATAAATAAATAAAAAATATATAAAATTGATATTTCGTCAAATTTGATAATTCAATGGTCATTGCTAGGAATTGAAATTCGAAGAATAACGATTACGCGTGGGAAATCTGTCGGACCCGATCAAATACGAATTTTTATCGTGGGAAAATATTATTCGGCGTTCGAGTTTGATTTACCAGGGAAAATAGTACTCGTTCTTCGAGATTGTAAGCAAAACAACGAAGAACATTTAGGAACTTAAATTTCGTAGACGTTTCTCTCTGGAGCAACTGAAAACGGCGGTCTGCACGCGAGCATTACGGTCTGACTACAAGGATCTGCTTCCACTGTTACCGTCGCATATACACGTTACACATAAACTATCCAGGATGTTTGCTCTCCGACTTCCTCTCTTCCTGACCACACAGCAGCCGCATGTTGCTCTAAACAACACCGATAATGCGAAGATTTAAATAACGTTCGCGCTGTTGCGATAGCGAGCTGATGCGTATGCGAGATGAAATTTTTCAAAGAAAAATATATTCATGCGCGTAAACAGGAAGCATCAACATTGTTATGTGTTCCGAAGCACTAAAACTCATCGTATCTACGATCAAACGGGAACGAATTTAAGATAAGCTCCTGGCATGCTCGCGATAAATCGGAATTTAGATACGTTTAATGTGGGCTTTGGTAACGTGGCAATTTGCTATAATAATACAGGAATATTACCATCATAGTAATACAATACTGTACAACTCGCAGAACGTGTAAATCTATGGTAAATTAACGATTCCAGTGAACGTTCTGTCGTGTATGACTAATACCGGGCTGTGCTACTTGCGCGCTGGATTATCGCGATTTCCTCGTTTGCGTCGCTAGTTTCATTCGTGCGAAAATACTATCGAAATATTTCTCGTCGAGCACTAAATCTCGACGCCTCCCGCGACTTAAATAATTTTCAATTTTTAAAATTGGATAAGTGATAATGAAGAAATATGGAAATTAATTTATCCTGCGCTATATTCATCGCGTTCGTTCCTTTACCAACTACCCTATATGTTTTCTCGTTACTACCCTTACTAACTTCGTTATTTAATCCTCTATTTACCTCGAGTATTATTTCTGCTAATTCGCTATTACCTTGGCTATAACCAACAGTAACAATGTCGCCCGTAAATACTTAAATCCATAAATTTCCGGCCACCGTCTCGAAACGGCAAACTGACGCAGAATTTATCCGTCGTTCTCCCCAGCGCGCTTCGTTTGGCTCGCAGAATCTCAGGAACAGACGACGCTCGAGGCACGAGAAACGTCGGGAAATCTGTCTCGCGGACAGAGCTTTCGTGTGGAAAAACTGGCGGGAACGAGAAGCTGAAACCGAACGTTTCTTCGTTAGTTGTTCGCGGTGCACCTGCTAACCCTGCGACTTCTCACCCTACAATGCTATCTGCTTCTCCATAAACGTCTGGCTTCCCCTTGATACACTCGGTCTCTCCCCCTCCCGTGAAAGGCCACCCCGGCGTGTTTACTCTTCGCCTTCGCTCAGGCTACAAAAGCTTTCGACACGGGCGACGATACGAGAGTCCTGAATAAATTCGACACGTTGCACCTTTGATAACAGCCTCGCGCGAAACTGTTACGGCCAACCTCGGCCCAGACGCCATTTTTGAACCAGTCAACGGGGTAATTACTGGCAGACAATTTCATCCTCACTAACAAACACCCTCGCGCCTTTGTATCTTCGTTCCCGCGACTCTTCGTCTCTTCCTGTTCGAGTAAAGATTGGACCAAGTTTTTCGTCCTTTTTCGTCTATCTCGAGTTATTCGCGATGCGTTTCAGTTCGTCCTTTCGCAATTTCAACGATAATCCATTATTTTTTATTTATCACTTATTTTTCGAGTATCCGTAGGTTACATCGGTGTCTCGAGCTTTTATAGAAATTTCAAAAGTTCAGTAATATCGCGTTGTATATTACATTTAATATTCAACAGTGCAACTTGATACTGAAAGTAGGAAATATCATCGCGATCGCATAAAATTCTTATCGCGGACAACATTCGGTGCAATTACCGAGAATACGAAAGTAATCGATACAACGTCTCGATGTTATAGAAAGAGCGTTTCATCGGGAGGGTCTGAAAGGACTTTTATTGCAACTTTATAAAACTTCATTCGAAGTTTCCCCTTTTTTTTTCATTTCCGCTTATATCCGGGAACGAAGCCAACTTGATTCTCACTTCTTTCCCTGATTAGTTCGCTCATTTTAGCATAAATTTTCTCCCCATCGCGCAGCAAGTGCCGCGAAGTCCTACTCCTACACGCCTGCAACTTTTATCTGCTTAAGTTGGCAATTACACGGGATGAAAGTTTTACACACGCCTCGGAGAGACTTTAGGTTTGTTAGATGACTATCGCGGCATTTTTCGCGATACAGCCGGGCTCGGTCACTCGATCGTTCGAATCGAATCGGGAACCGATTGGAAAAAAAGGAAAAAAGAATCCAAGAAATTACGAATTCGAAAAGTTCCAGGTACACTCTCGACTCGCGTATTACTTTGTCAACTGCAGTAGCCAGCTCATCGTCACGAGAGCCAAATCGATACTCCACTCGAAATCTCCTTTAACGCTAACGATAAAACTGCAGTCCTGAAACGTATATCGATACGTATAAAATACGTCTCTAACATTAATCGAAATTTCAACATTGTCACGAGTAACTGTAAAAATAAATAAAATTTCAGCGGTAATACCATAATAACCATTTCAATGTCGCTGTACTCGAGAAAG
>NIJG01000023.1:797503-812503 GCA_002201625.1 Euglossa dilemma | reverse complement strand
AGAAAGAGAGTTTCAATCGCCACTTAATCAAATTCTAAAGATCAATATCAATTAATATATCAAATTTAAAATCACCCAACGATACGTAGAATATCGAAATAAAATAATTCCATGTCATTTAATAAATTTTTTAAATATCGTCGACTTTACCGGAGAGAGTCTTCGAATTACTATTTATCTGCAATGGAAAGGTCGTACCAGTGGCACTTTAATCTAAATAAATTCTCCACTCGCATATTCCACGTTCTAAATCCTTCCTTCCGTTCAATTTGCCGTAAAGCCCGTAACCAGAGATCGAAATCGGAGTGGATGGTCGGTCCCCGAGGTATGATCAAATGGGACACGCGACAAAAGTATCAGCAGCTATTAACAAGGGGGCCGGCTCGATCAATTTAACCCGTCTGCCCGGTTCCTTTCACGCTGTTAAGAAGACACGACCGTTCCATCTCGCGATTGGCCAAATCATGCCCGCGCGGCTGCACCCCGTTTCGCCGCCACAATGGCCGAAGAAGTATTCGATGCCTTTTATCTCGTACACGATATTCACAGACGGATCGGCTCTCGGGTCGGCGGTTCCGCGTTTCTGACACGGAAATGGGTTTCATATTTTCCTATCGAAATCGCGGGTTAAAGGTCGGGGCCCTTTACCGGGCTCTTCCTCTGAAATGCCTTTCCCGGCCGCCCTCCTCTCTTCCTCTCTTCATCCAGCCGACGCCGCGACGCGACTAACGACCCTTTGCCTAGCGAAATTACCGCCGCGACGCCGAGCCTCTCTACCAGCCACTTGCGATTTTAATCCCGATAGAGACTCCGGTTGCCCGATACCATCGCGGCGAATTTTTTTCTCTCGCCTAATCTCTGCGCTCGCGGACGTTAGAATCTCAAGAATTTGCGCTCCGAATTCCGGATTCCGACGCTCTCGCTTTTTAACGCGATTATCGGGTTTCCGTTTCGGTCAGACGATGGAAACGGAATTGGCGTATGGTCGGACGATGCTCGTTTGTCGTAATTGAAAGGGGGATGTTTCAGGGATGGCGGTGTTGCGTTGATAAATTTTGAATCGCCGCTGATCAGAGGGTTATAAATCATCCTTGACGCGGGAAGAAATTCGTTGGGAAAGTCTCGAACGTACTTCGTGCTTGTAGAAGGTGTAGAAGATAGATCGAAGTTAAATATGGAACTTTCGATGCTGTTTGCGATTTTTAATTAATATTCTTCCCAAGTTTTTCGCTTTTCTTTTCCTATGAAACTTTGTTTCGTTATGTTAAATATAAGGCGTAATGTGCGTAGCGATATGCTTGCTTCATTTAAAAATATATTATGTTGTATGAATATATTATTAAATATAACAGATTTCTTTTTCCTCAGTAAAATATAAACTCAATATGCTTTTAATGCAACCAGATATACCATTGAAGGTATTAGCGCGGTATAACTGATTGCATCAGGAGCATATTGAATTTATATTATTAGGTTAGAGAGAAAGAAATCCATTTAAAATTATAAAAGTAATCGATTTCTGTTTCCTCAACTTAATATATATTATTAAATATAATAGGTTTCTTCTTCCCTAAATTAATATATTTATCACGAGCTAAAATGTGGTTAAACCTGTAGTGCAAGTAGAAAGATCAAGCTACAAACCGACTGACACTCTTGTACTTACCTCCGATTCAATCTAATCTTTTTCCATCATTGACCAACTCGCTTTATATTCATTTACACGTACGCTATACATTATTCTATCTTTCGCATGCAAATATCTCCCTCCTGCTGATAATTATTCTAATTTTGCCTATACTCTTTCGAATGCTTCCGTTCCTACGTGTGTAACACGATAGAGTATTTTCCAGCATGTATACGTGGCCTTACGAAAGCTCAAATAAATTGGAAATACTAAAATACATATTACTGAATATCGTTCATGCAAAGGAACGCGAAAATGAAAAGAAAATATCATCTTTTGCGTACACTTGCAACGAGTAAAATTGGAAAGCTTTTTAAACGAAACTTCTCTCCGTTAGTAATCACTCGTGTAATTATTAATTTTCCTTCACGCTCGTACACGTATCGTCTCGTTACGTCATTGGTCTGCACGCTAAACCTGCAATTACGCAACGAGTAGTTGCAGCTACCGAACGCAGAGCGTTACGTAAGGTTGTTTGCAAGCGATCTAAATGTTTCGAAAGCAGAACGAGTCCTGGCACGGCAAGGACTCTGGTCGAAATTTCATTAGTGCCAGGACAAGATGCGAAACGTTGATTTAATGTACCGGCGATGTAATATAATATACGATCGTCCGGGATCGGTCACGTAAACTCGATTACCATCCCTGGCCGGGTTTTGACTAATTAAGTAGAGGCCCCTAAGACACATCCTCTCTCGTCTTAACTGCCCGCGCGCATCCACCGGAAATTCGCGTGACTGATATTCCAATTTCCTCGCCAAGCTGCCAGCTTGAAATAAATTCCGGCCAAATTTCGGCCACAATGAATATTTATTTAATAACAGCTCGGTTAACGAGTAATCAATATTTCCCTCGACTTTCAAACACAGTTCGCCAATTTTTCCGCACGCGCGTTGAATAATTCATACCGCGCGTCTCGCGGTATTTTTCGATATTTTTAATCACGCTTCTAAGGACGACAATCGGCGGGATATCTCGAAAGTTACCGTTAAAAGGCTGTCATAAATTTGGACATAGTCCGCGGACAAGCCGAGCGTTTTTCTTCTCGATTGATCGGTCCATTTGTCTTCCGAGTCCGCGTGTTTTCGTCCTCGCCGTTTTCCCTCTCGGAATTTTTATTCACCGACCATCTTCCGCGCATCTGTGAGTGTCAGTGGGTTTAACTTATTACCCAAAAGCTTCGGTTCAAGCACAGGCAGATTATAAATAACGCCGAAGCTCAACGTCTTTCCTTCGTGATTCTTTCCGAGTCGAAGGACTTTTCCTTTCTTCTCATTTCTTTTTTTTCAGCCAACACTCAGCTTTTTTCCGCCATTTTCTCCCCGAGTCATAGCGATTATTTCGAGAAATCGCGAGAAATTTCATCCGTTTAACCCCGGGTATGGACGAGGTTCGTTATTAATGAAAAAGTCACGGCAAAGGGGCGTTCTTTGCTCGTTTTTTTCATGAAACCGCAGCCGTAGCAAATGAAAACGCGATATACCTATCGCGTGATTAATGGTAGACGCGATTCTTGCCCTTTGAAGCACACACTTTGACCCCCTGAATTCTCTGTCGAACACATCAAAGAGCCATTAAAAACTAATTTCTACTTTGCCCTTCGGAAACTTCCACGGTATGACACGTTTGCCGGTTATCGAGCCCGGCAAAAGCGACCGTTCTAAACTCCTGTAACGATAAATTCCAGTTTCTCCCACTAGGATATATCTCCTATTTCTCCGAGACACGTGTCAGCTACGCTTGGATAATGCGCGAAATAAATTTTAATTCGCTAGCAACAAATACATCAGGTCTAGTAATAATTAATGTCGTTTCCAATACATTTTTAGAAATATTCTATCACTGACTTAGAAATTACAAGTTTCAAAAGCAATGATTACAAAATTTCAATCTAACAGCGATGGATCATACACGTATCAATACGAAATCCGAAATACTCGGCATTCTTAAAATCTCGAGTTTACGCGTGGTAAAGAATTATTACAGAGATCCCTTAAACTCTTTTTCCGTCTCTTTAATTTTCTTTCGCATTTTCTATACACTTTGGTAATTTATCGCGACGATACATCGCACTGTGGAGAATTTCGACTAAGGTAGATTAACGCGTAGATTATCGAGTAGAATAATCGGTACTTAAGAATGATCGCTATTATCGCGAGAATAATTACGTTCTATTCGGTAAACGAGAGGGATAAAAGGAAAAGGACGAAGAATTTATTAGAATTAAACCTAGCCTAGGAATCTATCTTATAACTAAATACTTAAGACTACATCGGACATGCTATCAGGTCTAGTAATAATTAATGTCGTTTCCCGATACATTTTTAAATCTAATTTATTTGAGCAGAACAAAAGAATTTAATCAACGATATAGTTGCCATTGTTTTCAATTGTGCCCATCGCTCAGGTAGCATCTTAATCCCTCTATTGCAAAATTCTTGCGATTTTGATTCAAATAATTCGGGCATGGCATTTTTCAGGCACTCTTCGTTATTGAAATATTTTTCAAGAAGAAAATTTTGCAAGGAACGAAACAAATGATAATCAGAAGTGGCAATTTCAGGAGAATATGCAGGTTGAGAGAGAACTTTCCATCCGAAGTGGCGTAGTTTTTCCGCCATAATTCTTGCAGTATGCGGTCGTGCGTTATCGCGACGAAGAATTACGTCCTTCCGATTAATCAGTGCGAGTTCCTTTTCTTTGAAAGCTCGAACTAACCTTTCCAATTGTCCACTATACATTTTGCAACAGAGTCTTGAGCCAGAGCACTACGGATATTTTTTCCAGCCTCATTTTCTTTTCATCCAACTGGAACTCGTAGAGCACGCAATGCCGAATATGCTTTTCATCTGCCATCTTTTTAACCCTAGATTCGCTAAATAAAACAGCTCAAACACAAACTTTTTGCAGCAAAGCTTGTTAATTACACTTCGGACTTTCTGTACGTATCACGTGTTTGCATGTTATGTCAATGAAGTTAGCGGCAAGCAGGATTTTAAACGAATTCTAAAAAACGACATTAATTATTACTAGACCTGATATCTGGCGCCAAAAAACGGGAGATCATCGAAACGATCGTTGCAATTTCAGCTCGGAGACTGTGCAACGAGACTCTGTAACTGGAATAAGCGATACGGTGAAGCTAATAAGACGATAATTAGATTTTTTACGGTTATACGCGTGGCAGAGCGAAGATAAGGAAAAGGAGCTAATTCAAGCGACCATCGATATTTTTTTAGCCGGCATAATTACCATAACGTCACGCGTTCCATGCATATCAATTCGAATTTTTAAATGAAACTCCATCCTCCAGCAATTCGCTGCGAACTCCACGAGAATTCGAAACGTACTTGGCTATTCGACGAATAACCGATCCGAAAATTTGGAACGAAGTTACTCGATATGGGACTTCCGATCGCGGGAAATTTCCTCTGCAATTCTGCAGAGAAGCTGTCATCAATTTCGACTCTGCGTAACAGGATAAAAATAGGAAAAATCTAAAAACGATTTCCTCTTCGATATTAAAGAGTTCAAACAAAATCGCTGATATCTGCCTGTCGAAGACCGCGTGATCGAAACTCGATTAAACGCACGTGCACCCAAAGGATCTTCTTGCCCCGTTTCCGGCCAAACAAAGTCCCGTATGAACAAATGTGATTCGTTTACACGTTCTCGGCTCCTTTTTTCACGGGAAATCGCTTCGTTCTCGGTCCCGCTGCTCGAAGCAAGGAAATCTGCGCAACGCCTGTTCCAAAGAGATTCTTCTTTTCTTTTTTATAAATCTTGCATTATCCGGCAGGAAATCGCGTAACCAGGATACCAGGTTGCAATCGCCGACAGCGAGAAACGTAAATATGGCAGAGCCGAGTAATATGTTTCTCGACTAGGGTATCCGTGCAGAAGTGAATTACGGTTTGAGTATCACGATGAAAAAAAACCGACGCTCTCCGCGACGCATTCTGCGGTCATAAATGGTGCTCGAGCTGGATCCTTTTTACGATATTTTCCCTTAATCAGCCGGATAATGCCTTTATTTAATCCGCTGAAAAATCCTTTCATCGGCCTCGATTGCTTTCTCGTTTCATTACTCGATTATGATGCACGTCACGCGGTACTTTAATGGCGCCAACGACCGGCGCCGTTGTGCGTGTGCACGCGTGTATCTGTGTTAAACGCCGGATTAGAGGCCTCGTAACCGTTTGCAATGGAAAGCTCCCGGATCGATACCAGCTACGGAAATAAGTTACCGTGACACATCCACGGGAAGTGCTGGTAATGTCGCGAGTTAAACTGTATGTGCATGATTTCCAAGCGCGACGTCGCTCGAGATGCGTATTAAAGTGCCCGCGTTTCCACGAGTATTCATCGAGTGCAGTGCCGTCGCGCAGAATCGATTGCTTCTGCCCTGAATCGACCGTCTGAGCATGATCCGCGGTTCGAGGACCCGAGATTCGTCGCGGTTCGGACTTCCTCTTGATCGGGATGATCCTCGAAACAACGTGAAATTTGCGAAATTCTTCCAGAAGCGTTTACGTTTATGTAGGAGATATAATTGGCGAATAGGCACCGATAGAATTTGGATGTTATTTACTTCTAAGAGATGCTTATTCGTAAGTTACAAAGGTACAACTAAAGGGTTTTAAGTAACGACCAGTCCAGCGATACGGTTTTTTAATTTACTGGTCGGGATGATCCTCGGAACAACGAGAAATTTGCGAAATTCCTAGANTTATTCGTAAGTTACTGAGGTACAACTAAAGGGTTATAAGTAACGACCAGTCTAGCGATACGGTTTTTTAATTTACTGGTCGGGATGATCCTCGGAACAACGAGAAATTTGCGAAATTCCTAGATACGTGTTTACGTTTATGTAGGTGATATAATTGGCGAATTCGCTCTGATGGATTTGGGATGTTATTTAATTCTAACAAATGCTTATTTGTAAGTTAATGAGATAAAACTAATGGATTATAAGTAACGAACAGTCCAGTGATACGGTTTTTTAATTTACTGGTCGGGATAATCCTCGGATCAACGAGAAATTCGCGAAATTCGTCGAAACGCGTGCATTTGTGTACGCCTCGTATATCAAAAGAGACAGGGAGGACTGGTGGTCCTCAAAATACAAATATAAAATGCAAAAGGAAGTTTTACTATATTACATAAGTCGATAATCACAATTTTTTGAAAAGTTTGCCATACCGAAAGGGTTAAACCTTCGCTCCTCTTTCATTCTCAGACGTTCTCTGTTTCGATTGCACATTTCCCACATACCTTCGTCCATAGTGGACCAGGTACTTCAGCCCTTGGAACGAACTCCTAAACTATCACTCGTTGCAATCATAAACCGTCCATAAAATCCCAATCGGTCCTGCACGATCTTTCAGAGCTGCACTCGTTCAGTTCCTACATTTATACGTTCAGACTCTCGACGGGTTGAAATAAAATTCGAAACAACCGTGGTCCCGTGTGTGAATTTTTCATTCCCCGTTCGTATTCTCTCGAATGTCGAACGTGAACGAAGCAATCGCCGACACGTGGTCATTGTTGCGAATATGTAATTTCCATTTCGATACGATACTAATTAATTTAAACACGGTCTAAAAACAGAGAATGGTTACGGGCATTGTAGGCATTATATCGTTAAACGCGCGATTCGAGCATTCAATTCGGAATAATTATCGCGAATTGTAACGTGAAATATATCATTTGTCGGGCATCATCGTTTAGGTCAATATTCTAAAAGCGGGGCTAAACCGGGTACGGGATTAGCGTTATACGCGCCCGCGATAACAAACAATCCACGCAGAAGCCACGTTTAATCACGCCTGTTTACCGCGATTCGTAAACCGCGTTAATTAAAAACGCCATCGGAATTCGAAGCGTATGAATCGAGCGAGTCATGCGGGAGAGGTTCGGGGTAAATTAGCAGGGACCCGGGGCGAGAAATCGGCACGTTAAACCTGCGAGGTGTGTCCTTCTGCTGAATTAGAGAAGTCAAACGTTGATTAAATCCAGTCAGCTGCCGTAGACGTAAAGTTCTAGCTTCGCCACTCACTTTTATGTCCCGCCGTCCGAATTTCTCCCCGTCGAACGAAAATGAAAACGACACGAGTATTCGGGAAACAAAGACTTCTCCGTGAAACTCTACACCGTAAACCCAGCGACGGAATTACGCCTGCGATGTTAACTCTTTGCCTTATCATTGTTTCTTCGAATCAACGTGAGACGATGCTTCACATATAACGCTTTGATGCTCTTTGAAGAAATTCTGTTGCATGTCCACTCGATAGTTTATAATTTTTCGACGTTATAATTTAATATTCTTTTATTTAGACAGAATCTCCAAAAATCCCTGAGAATCCTTTAAAAAATTTCTAGTATCGAGTAACTACCTTAAACAAAGAAACATTCGATGAAATCTTCCATTTTCGCATTCTCTGTGATATCGGAAAATTAAAAATCCACACAACGAGTATGATTTCTCACACGGTTTCACTCCAAAGATAATATAATCTGGCGGTTAAGGATCGTTTCTTTTTACGTAGTCAGAGTCTCCAAAATCGCCTAGAAACCCTTTAAAAAATTTCCAGCATCGAATAACTACCGTAAACCAAAAAAACATTCGTTCAATGCTCTCATTTTCGCATTCCCTGATATCGGAAAATTAAAAATCCCCGCCACGAGTGTAATTTCTCACATGGTTTCACGCCAAGCTGTAAACGTCGTGAGCCATTTACTTAGAAACGGAGAGAACAAAGAACCGTCTCGTCTAAGATCGGTGTTAATTTGGAAAATGGTAAACGTCGTGAGCAATTTACTTAGAAACGGAGAGAACAAAGAACCGTCTCGCCTAAGATCGGTATTAATTCAGGGAAATAACAGGGAAAGAATCGCATATCGGATAAAAGTGGTAACAGGCGAGGTGGGAATGTGGGAATGTGATGGCAGGGCGAGCGCAAACCGTTAGATTGAAAAGCAACAAGCTCGGAAATTGGGCTTGTCCGTTTACCGATTCGTTTCAGTTAATTTGCCGCCATTTTATTTCGCCCGGTGTGCAAACGCGCGAAGGAAACGCGCACGACATCAACGGAGGCGGCCATTGGGGGGAAAAACACGGGCCGAGTTTGCAGCGGCCGGCGAAATAACGTTAAATAAATAAAAACACGCGCAGCGGGGTTTGCCGATGGTGCTGCCGGCGTGCAAGTAGCACTTTGCAAAATTAATGCCGGCGAATTTGCGTACACGCGGACACGCCATCGGCCGTTCCTGCCGGAAATTTGCAATCCCGCGCGGGAATCTGAAGCGGAAGAGCGTCTCTTGCGAGGAAAACGTTTCATCTTACCGCCAATTTTTCCTCTCTTTGCGCGACAAACGACCATGGAAGATCCGTCGTTGTTGTCCATCCACGTCCTCCATTAATTTACCCTTTGCTTCGCATCCCGATTTATTCTGAAGTTCATCGCGCGACCGTTTACTTTCCTTTTCTTCCGGTTAAAATTGTCGGAAGCCGAGCGAGAAACGAACGAAAAGGGAAAAGTCCGCTTGATTAATTTACACGACAATTGGAACACACGGTTATTCCGGTGGAAATGAATTATCGGCAGACAGGGGTAATTGCGGTGACTCGTGTATGTATATGGACCACGTTACCCTAATTTGTACATATTGACTTACAATAGTGTTACTAAACACGCTGCTGTGATTAAGAGACTAACGCTGCCCGTTTCGATAATAACGATGTTAAATTTTTGGATATTTTGGAGATGAAATGGTTCGTGTATTAATTTAAAAAAGGAATTAATACGATTTAATACGATTTATCGACTATTCGAGGTTTAGTCGCTCCTGGTAATCGATGTATCGCAATCTTGCTTGAAATTTAGGAGACATGGATCCCACGAGCAATTATCGACCCTAACTGGCCTAATTATAGCACAGGTAACCGTAATAATTAAATCGTAATAATTAACCGCGATGATTAAAATTGACAGAGATAAATTAATGGGATGAAAATAAGAATTAACGATTCTCGGGTACTGATTCGATGAAGGAAGAAATTAGTATTACACGAGTAGAGCATTCGTCGCTGTTAACGTCGATGTTCCAGCTTGTTCGAGTATTGGTAGAGTGTCGTGTCGTATTTGTTACGTAGTTTCGATGCAGAGGTTGCATTCGATGCGCAGGCAGTTTCGAAGGACAGAAGCATAATTTCGACAGCAAACTCGGGCCGCAGAAGTACGGAATTTATTTAAATGTTCGGTCTATGGTTGTTGCGTGTTTGCCAATTAGGTAGTTGGCATTGCCTCCTGCGCTGACGAGAGTTGTACCAGTAGTATAACTCGCGTTGTATCAGTCCCAAAGAGAGAGGGACATAACGAAGTATCTTCCGTGCACAATTAAAAATCTATATAATTCCTTGTATCGTATATCGCGGAAATTTGTAACGAAAACCATGCTACAAAAATTTAATTATTTCACTCGGAACCGGTGTTTGTTATTTTTAAAACGTTAGTGAAAAAATTCGCTATTCTCATCCCGCGAGTAAATTCCACATTTTAGTAGAAGACTCCGTTTAATAAACTATTTTTATCGCTTTGAATATGTGCGCGCGTATTTCCCCAAGGCTCGATCCGTTTCGCTCTATATCAATATTGCATTAAACCAGGGAACAGAAAGCGAGGAGAAAGGTCACTGTAAAATATCATTTTCTCCTGACTCACCCGAATATCGGAGCCGTGTAACTTGCGTCGAGACAACCAATCTGGTTACAACCAATTACACCTGTTTCGAGGAAACCAGCGGGTTCTCGCAACGGACGCGAACGTTGGTCGTATGTAAAGGAGGTGGAAATAAAAAACGCGAGAAGACGGGAAAAGGAAATTCCTACGTGTTCCCCGCACACTTGCGAGGATAAAATACTTGGGAATTTCAGTGGTTCCTCCGACGGCGAAACGGAGACGAAGAAAGTCGGGGAATTGAGGCTGAGATAACTGGCATATGAGATTCTTACGTTTTTTAATTTAAATTCTTCCAACGTACAACCCATTTCTCCGGACGAATTCCAAGGAAGCTAGCGGAGGAACACGGGACGGGAAATTTCTTCGTTACGCGTAATTAAAATCCCGAGTCGAGGATAAATGTTACGGAAAATTTTAACGAGGAACGATCGAGCATTGAAATATTACGAATAGTCGTCCCCGTTCGGTGAATTTATTACGACGGTGAAATTTTTACACGCCTCGCATTCGATTCGGGATTTATCGTTTGTCGCGTTCGGCTCGTTAAATTGTTCAGGGATATTTCAGAAGACGCGGTAAACACAAACGCTGACCGGTAACCATAAATATCGCAGCACGCGCGGCACCGGCTTCCGTTTTCGAGGAACGCTGACAGGGACCGCTGAAGAGTATAATTTTAATTACTGTTTTAATAATTCGCCAGAGAGATGATTCTATGCACGGTAACCAAAAGGGGCTTCTCTCCCCGGAGATACGACGCATTCTAACTTCTTTCCCGTGGATAGCAACAATGGAAACCCGTGCTCTGGCTGGCTGGAAATCCGACAAAAACCCTTTATACGCCTCGCGGCAGACAGAGGCAGCCGTGATATTAATTAACTACATTGTATCACCCTCGCAAATTAAACCTCGCATTATCGATAAACCGTTATCGAATATTTTCCGAAAACTCGCCGACACGCCGATAAACCGCCGACCCCATTTTCCGTGATCGGCGCCAAATTTTCCGAAAACTCCCTTAATCCGACGCTGAAAAGTTGGAAGCAGAGGTGGTTTAGGGGAAAAAGGGTCCAGATGAGAGTTAGCTTGGTAATCTTTTCCGAGTCTCCGCCAATGCTTTATTGCTCTATCTTATTTACTCTCGTCGAAGTTCCGCGGAAATTTGACCCTCAGAAAACCGGCGAAGGACTATAATTTCGAAACAGCATGTACACCCGACGTTTCCAGCGAATCATAAAAATTCGTATGGATTTATCTTCGCGTTCGTACTCGAGAGTGACTGCAAAGTGGGCCAGGAGACGCTAAAAAGTGGCCAAAAATAAATTCTCACATTTTTATAAATTGAAAGTGTCATCGTATTCTAGATACTCTAAAGTACCTATTTACCAATTTTTATGCAATTTGATGGATTATTATTCTTGTAGCAGAGCGATGAACCTTGAAAAGAGAGAAAACGTGAATCATCATTTTTGTATTTAAAACATCTCGTAAACAGAGAGATTTTAAGTAATTAAGTTTTCTCTTTTCGTTTCTGATAGTTACAGTCATCTAGTACACAGGAAGCATCGCACTTTAATCGGAAGTGTGATGTTAAACTATGAATTTTAACATTATGCGAGGAATTGTCTGAAGTTTTTATGGTATGTCTTACTTCCGAATACCCATAACATGTCGTGACACGTCGTACACACATAAATCAGGTATCTGGGTATTCCGTAGAATGTATACTTCAATACTGACCTGCCCCATTTTTCCCCCTTTGCAATTTAACCAAGTATAGCTCGATCGAACGAAAAGGGAACGGTCGGATTTCGTAACTCGACTCTAGCTATTCAGCGCGAGAGAAATTAAGATTCTAAAGAACATCTCGTTCATTGTCCACCTATATTTTAATTTTTCCAAATCGGAAATAGTCATTCCTTATAATCATAGTATAAATCATCGAAATACCGATGTAAATACTAATACAGCACTCTGTGCATTCCTTATACGTGTACATCCAAATCCATGATTGCGTTATTTGCTGTTAACATCCTTGCAACTGAAGAAAATAAATAGGAGGCGAAAAATTAGGATGAAAGGCAGGATTCAGTCGTGTTCTAGACTGTTTAGCTTATCGCGGGACCTAAAACACGCGCCTTTGAATGGTCCAAGTCCTTCGAAGTCGGTGCACCGCGTAAATTACTGCCTATTAACAATGTCGACGAGCGTTCCGCAAGGAAAGTGGATTAATATCGATTTCTAATATCGATTGGACCTTTTTCTATCAAGCGAACCGCCGACATTCATCGCGGAAACGGGGTTGAAGTCTTGCCGGGCAAAGAACCGGGCCGGAGGAGATTTTTATCGACGGGACGAAGCAGCTTGCCTTGTTATATGCTCGTCCGATACCGGTGGAGATTAAATCCCGGGAAATTGTTAAATCACCAGCTGCTTTGACAACGGGTCTCCAGCCGCAGGATAATAAAAGCCGCGGCGGCGCTTTCGGGCTCGGAATTCTCTGGCGGCCGGTTCGCGAAACGACGAGGGCTGACTGTCGTTGAATTATGCGACCGCCCGATTCCATGGCTTTTCCTGGCAGCCAGAAAGGAGAAAGCACGGCCAAGAATGTACGACCAGTTTCAGAATTGCAGATGCGAGCTCCCTCGTCGTTCGGGGAGCTTGTGAAAAAGGCACGGGACTGTGTTAATACACGCACACGCGACTTGCGATCGTCCCAAACCACAGTGTAGGGTGTCGAGTGGTGGAAATTTTCGAACGGGATGGGTTTCCTATTATATCCTTTCATGGGAAACTTTGAAGAATCTATACGTACACGAAAATTTCATTTTCGAACCGAGATACGAGAATTGTTTACTCCATATGAAAGATTCTTACCTTAACTCTTTGAACTTCGAGTCCTGTTCCATATCCGTATTTGGTCGATTTTAAAATCAATGCAATGTGATAGAAATAACTAATCAATCCCATTTAATTGTGGGGGTCTGCTCACACCAAGATTGCGAGTCCTTTGTAGCCAGGTATCTCGTTGTTGTGCCGTAAAGGAACGAAAGGAAGAGAAAAGTTTCGTCCTGAGCTTGCTAGTAGATTCGTATATTCTATTGGAAGGACTGGACGTGGTTTTACTTGCGAGAAAATCCTCGAATCTTCTTTGATTTCGGAATCCGTCTCGCGATGAGTGTGAAACCGGTGGTTGCTACGTGGTAAAAGGAAATACGATAATGAAGGAGCGCGAACGATGAAATAATCACGACAGAGTGAAAATAACGCTACTGCAAGCACTCGTTCAAACCGTCCCTCCTGTTACGTCATTTGGTACACCCGCTGTAAAATACAATTACTAAAACCAAGTCCCTTTCATCCCTGTCCGGCTCTCTACATACGTAGCCACATTTCTAAGACACCGGGGACAAAGGGAAGCTACGAATGTTTTCTTTAAGCCGGTAGAACAATTACGTCCTTTCATCCGTTTGACGGAAAATTCTGCTACCCCCGCGTTCTCCCCGGCTCCTCGGCGAAATTGTAATTTTTCAAAAGACCCGACCCGTGCACGCGTGGGTGCACGTCGGGGTTGGGAATGGGGAGAGAGAGAACGGTCGAGAAAGGAAAAGATTGCTTTATTCATTCAACAGGCGCAACCGAATCAGTTTAGGCAAACGTTCGCGTCCTTTCCGCGGATTTTTGTTTCTCTTTTTCCCCCGCGCTGACCCCCTTTCCGCTCGTCAAGCCTTTTGTTTGACGTTCCATAACTTTAATCCCGGCTTTCGCCGCTATCTCCGATGGCCGAGGAAATTGTTGCGGTTGGAAAAAGTGGGCCAAGTGGCGTCGACCAGCGCCTACCGCCGTGCTCCGTTAACGAACCACTGATTAATCGCGATAAAAAGCAACGTACGAAAGCCGGCGATATCCCCGCGTGTACTACCGCGGCCATTGTTGCGCCGTCATCTTGCTTCGACGGTGATTCGTTTGCATCCCTTCGAATTATACCACTCGAGCCTCGGACAAAGAAGTTTCGCTCCGCGTACCGGCGATAAAAATACAAGCAAGTACGCCAGCTTTTTATTTGTCCCTTTTCCTCATTCCTGCGATTCGTTAATATTCCATCCATTGACTTGAATCCCGCGGGTCGCGATGGTAGGAACCAAAGGAAGGAAAATTTCGCGTCGCCAGAGCGTTTCGATAACGCGTGTCCGACGCTTAACACGTTGACGCCGGCACCCGAATTCACTGTCTGCTCCGTAGGGCGTCGCAGCGTTAGATTACGCTGTTGAACACGATTTTTTCGCGATAATACCCACTAGGTGGTGTTCCTAGACGAGCTAAAACCGAATCTGAAATCAGTTTTTGTCTGTCACCCTTAGTTTTTCAGGAAATCGATTTTGAAAATCGCAATTTTTCAACTTTCACTTCCACTTATAACAAAACTACTAAAGCGATACGATTCCTGTTGGATTCGATAAATTCCGTGGACTTCAACTAATACATTGATATACTATAGTTTTCCAATATCAATTTGCATATTCCTGTAAATGTTAAGTAAACCTGACGGGACCAGTTTTGGCCCTAATTTTG
>NIJG01000023.1:775062-797374 GCA_002201625.1 Euglossa dilemma | reverse complement strand
GTTATGTTTTTAATATTGAATATCTGTTTATAATGTTGAGAATTGAAAAATAAACCTATTCTGTACTACCTATTTTGTAAAATACAAGTGTGCCCCACCGATGATGCACCCCGCCATTTTAGATCCCGGAGTAATAAATTTCCAGCTGCATCGCGAATTAATTCGGCGTCGGGGTTTTATCGCTATTGCATATATCATTACCGCGGACGTAAAAAGAAACACGGACAAAATATCAGTGATTCGTCAAAACGCATTAAAATATACGTGTTAATGTCGGGAGTCCGTCGGGTTTTGTGACTGCTCTTGATGCTTATGGCAGATTTATACGAATTTCTCTCGTTTCACCGCCTCCTCCCGCCTATAATTCTCCACCGCGTGCCAAAGCGAGATTGATAAAAACGGCAAGTTCCGTTTCGGCGAAATTTCATTTCACCCCCGCTATACACTTACGACCGGCTAATAATTCGGCTGAAAAATTAATATCTTTTTCGCCATTGGATCGGGAATACGTTCAGAGAATGTTATTTTTCTCGCTTTCGCGAAAGCGTTTGACGAATACATTTTTAATATCGAAATTTATTCCGTAAATTAAAAGTTATGTAGGTCGGGTACACCGAATATCCGATTTTGTACCAGGGCTCCCCAACAGCGTAACTTCGCCAATAAATTCTCAATTTCTTTCTCTCTACTCGTTCCGGCGAAGCGGAGCATTTTTCATCAACCCAGAAGATTTTAGAGTCTCCGAGCACTCGCTTCATTTATTACGGTCCTCCGAGAGTCCTTAGTGTCACGATGGTGATTCTTTCAAGTCCCGCGATCATGTTATTTCGTCACATTTTCTCCCATGCTCGCTTTCGGATATCCCGAAACGGAGTTGGATAAAGAAACCGTGTTTCCGTTGAAAATTTCGTCAATTTTCCAACAACAACCTCGTGTTATTACCCGAATAATAAAACAACATATTCCAAAAATAATTCGCGATAATTTCGAGATAGGTTCGAATTTTATTCCTGATCTCATCTAATAATAATTAATAAAAAGAACTTTTTCAACGATCTTTACTCGCATCGTTGCGCCATTCGGGAAACAACGTCTCGTTTAAATATTTCCTTGCGGAAGTTGCTGTTTCTGAACCAAGTTACACCGTGTTTTACCACTTTGAGGCGAGTTTCGTTAATTGCGCCGTGAATTACAAGCGAGACCTACCCGACGCGGTTACTTCGGAATTGAAACAACGAACGGGAAATTACGTCGTTCATTTTTACGCGGGGGAACCCGATCAGTTTGGAAGAACGATCGCGCGAGCGGCGAGAGAGGGCAAGAGACGAAAACCGATTCTCTGTTGACGTTTCATTCTTCGAGGTCTGGATCGGTCGCGATCCAAGCGGAAGGAAGAGGGTAAACGCGCGATCGTCGGGGTTTAATTTTCTTCTCGTAGCAACAAAATAAAACGAGCTTTCCGCACCGATGCCTCTCGCCAGTCAAGAGGGAACAAGTTTCCGAGTTAAAGGAGGAAACTTTCGAACGGTATGATAAATATGGAAATCAGGCGACCCTAACGTTGCCAGGGCTACTTGGAAAGGCATAAAGATGCAAACGGGTGAAAAAAGGTGGCGAAATTGGTAGCACCTCCTAATTTATACGAACAATTTAACGCGATTAAACGCCCTTCTTCCACGCCACTCCGAAAAGACTCACCTGTTTGCGATAATTAATTTCGATATCTCGTTATAACAACTTTCGAATGGGATAATCGTGGTATCGCACAATTTTATTTTACATATTTTACAAATATACAAAGCCCAGGTTAATCGGGAAAACCCTGAGCGATGCATAAAGCTTTTACCAATATTCATATAAAAATATGATCATGCCAAAAGAAACGTCGAAAAACGTGAAGCATGATAGGAAAAAAAATACAAAGGAGGTTGAAATCAATCGTAGACAGTTAAAGGGCAGTTAGCTGTAAAAATTAGTCGAGTGAGTTAACATCGAGTCGCAAACTGAGTCGTAAAGATAATTCACGTAATTTATTTAACAAATTACCATCACCACCTCAATCTCATTTCTGTATATCCATTATAGCGTAAGAACTTTGCTCAAAGAGTTCCTCGCCGATATGTCGGACCCAAATGATCGATTTATCGAAAACTGCGCCATTACGGGCTTCTTTTTCCCGGTGCTCGTGCAAAATAGCGTCGAAAATGCACTTTGCCACTGAATACATCTGCCGGTGATTGAATTCGCAACGGTAACTGACATTCGTAGTCGCTATTTCGACGTTTAAAACGTACACGCGTTCCAGCTATCCGCGATTTATGGAAATCGCGGAATAAAATACGCGCAAGTAGAAATCTGTCTGCGAAACTTGCCGATCGGCTTGTTAACCGCGCATTCCCGGTTTATTTCGGGCGATTCGCTGGACGATACGAGCGAATCGAGCGCGAACGCGCCGCTAATAGCGAGAGAAGCGTGGAAAAGCTGTCGCACTAAGCTGCTATCGATGAAACAATCGTTCGAAGGAAGTTGCCGCTTTCAGGAAAGCGTGACAACGGAAGTATCGACTGATAGCTTCAGATTGAATGCGAAGTGTCTATAGAGCGGACGGTATTCTTTTACCCCGTGTCCCTTTTATCTCGTTTAGATTCAAGCTTTATGAATAAAACGAACAACACTGATCGAAGTACGCATCTACATATTGAAATCGCTCTCCGTTTATTCGCCCCAACAAATCCGTAGCCCAGTTTCTAAACTCATCGCGGAAGTTTTAAAGCGCTCATCGAATAGATTGAAATTTCACCCTCGCGTTTCAAACGGAAAAAATATGCCACATTATNCACATCGGGAAGTAAGAATAATTTTGGGAGGTTTCCTGTCTCGGTTTACACAGAGAATTGCACCTTTTTTGTAAACTCCGCAAACAGTTTTCGCGGAAAAAATTTCGAAACTCTGGCGATTTTCAAAGCTTTCCGCGTTTCACTGTAACGATATAAATTAGAGGATGAAAAAAGAAAATAGCTTCTCTTTAGGAGAAAATAAGCTTCTCTTTTCGTTATTTTATACACGAGATCCTAATTTTCGACGTTACAATTTTTTCACTCATTTTTCTATCAGTCAACTCGAATATAAATTTAACACGGATTTACAACTGCTTTATGTATCGAATTTATTACTTAAAAATCGTATTTATAGACTTTCATTGCTATCGCGAATCGTTGACACTTTAAGAAAACGTTTCTTCGAGAAATCGAATACTAATTGCACCGTATTCATTCGAAGCTACTCACAGAGTATTAATTATTATAGTAATTCGCTACTCTATCTGAATTATCCTCCGAATATTCTATGAGTCACGAATCCAAAAACTTCTCAGCTTCCATCATCCATGACAGATAAGCTACCGGCACCTATCGGGCACAACTAGTTCCAAAACGAAACTCCGTTCGTTGCTTCAGCGTTGTGCACGCCGGGAAAAGAACAATCGAATTACCATTCGCTGTCAGCGTCAAAGACATTCGGCTCGCTTCAGCCACCTACTACCCTTTGATAATCAAACCTGCCCGAAACTTTCCGCGTGTCTATTATGCAAAATATACGGAGCAGACGCGATACAAATTAACGGCCGTGAAATCGAAGGAATTTCCAGCGCGAAGCTGGCAACTTCGGCAACATTATCATGCGCAGAGATCCATGCAAGCTCTGAGAATTTTCATTCCAACGGTGGATTACTCTCCGACCTCTTCCACCTGCGAGATGACGCACAGATATTAGCCTATCGCAGAGATCTGACGGTCGTTTCGACCTCGACGACGAATTTCGAATCGACTCGTCCGCTTTCCTTCTCCTTTATTTTTTCCCTCGCGTTTTTTTCCCTCGGACCAATTTCACCAATTAAGCCTGACGTACGAACTCTCTCTCTTTTTCTCTCTTTCCACTAACCATCGGCGATTTTAATCGATCCAGATCGAGCACGGAACTGGATACGTTAATTGGGAAAATTTGGTTCGACGCCAGTCGGATGAGGATCATTCAATTAAGCCGCACGAAATGAATCTTGGATTAGGCTGCTTTGGCCCGTGTAATCTCCTCTCGCGTTTGAGGTTATGGGATTCATCGGCTGTACGGATTTGCAGGATTTCTCGCGGATTTTTGTTCCTCGAGAAAGGAGTAGGTCTTGGATGTAATAAGGCAAGAGATAATAAAGAAGACGCGTGCGTTATCTGATGAATAATAGGGAGCGTCTGTCGGATGTTCGAGGAACTCCGAGTCTCGTGTGATATCCGCAGGATTCTTTTCTGGTTTCTTTCTTTCGGATCCGCTGGATGAACGTGTACCAGAACGAATGGAAAGTTTAATTTGAAAGAGAGGGATATATCTAGAGTGTGCTCGTGGAGATCGGATCAAAGGAACTTGTTTACTCTGTTCGCAGTTATTACCTTGCTTCTAAGAATTGGTATCATTTAATTCACGGTCTCGAGAATCTCGCGTTCCACTGCATCATATATCTAATCTTCTTTGTAATGCGTTAAAAGAAATCACGGTTACATATTTCTGGCAAGAATTCGTGAAAAATCCGAGGAAGTAGATTTCTGCTTATCCTAGGACAGGTGAGAAAATAGAAACTAGATTTTACGTTCTATGAATGGCGGATACAAATCGGAATTATTTAAAACACGCGGTAAATCGATATGTTAGGATGCACTGAAAGGAAAAGGAGAAAAGAGCGAGGAATAAATGAAAAATGAATGATGAAATTTGAATGAATTTCCAGATGATTCCGGAAATGGAAGAGAAAAGGAAACCAAACAATTTCTTCTATATTCCAAGCATATCTGTGCAAAGAGACTCTCGGATCTCTTGCTCCTCTTTTCCTATTCCCCGGATATCACGGATAACCATCTTTCCAGACGAAATCGTAAATACCCAAACCGCTTGTGGTGCAGATTCTGACGAGCGGTATGGAACGGCATATAGAAATGGCGTCTTATTGTTCTCGGTACCGCGAGGAAATTGGAAGTCCTTCGAAATAAATGCCCAAGTGACCGGGTTATCGTGTTTTGTCGTATTGGCAAGTAATGGGATTTCAAGCCGATTTCAATTGATCCCGATGCATCGCGACAGTCGATCGCACTCCCGATAACCAGACGACTGCACTGAGGCCGAGGAAATTGGTGTAATTCGGTCGTGGTCCATTCCACGACCCCCGAGTTATCGTCAGCTTCCGGTGAACTCCTCTTCGCGACTGACAAGCCGATAATTCGATACGGATTTCTTCGTGCGTATCGCGGAAAAAAGAAAAAATGGAACAAAAAGTAAGGGGTGGAAAAAAATAAAAGAAATGACTTCGACGTTGACAGGAATCGCGGGATTTTAGATTTTTAGATTTCAGTCTCTGGTCTTCCTTTTAGACCACCGCGATTCACTTTTCGCTGTATTGGATTGCACGTACCTGTCAATGTTAAATTAACGTAAATTCGATATTTATCTTTGGCTGTTTCATTGTTAACATATGTATCGTATAACGAATTAATTGGGAAAATGCTACTGCAGAGCAATTAGTGTAATTATTATCTTCTCTTGCTCTTGCGTGGAATAGAGATACTATAACAATGGGAAATTCAATTCTCAATATAACAATGATGTGATAATATTTGTGTTTTTAAATTTTTGGGTTAGACTCGAATTAAACTCAACTAATGTACATTCGAATATCATAATTTATCTCGACTTCGTCGTATAAACGATAATGAAATTATGATAATGAAGTTTGTTCAACTTCTGATATATCAAATAAATGAAGAAATTTCGAATCGTAACATTTCTCGCTGTCTCTCGCTCTTAACTCTCCATTCAGAAAAAAAAAGAAAAAAAGAAAAGATAGAAAAGAATTACTAACCTCTCTGTATATTCCATTCTCACCATTTTCCTTTGTCCTCGAAAATGCAGTTGAATTTGCTTTTCAAGTGGATTTCGGTCGCTTTTTTCTCGGAAAGTCACCCTGTTGCGTCGAGCAAATTCGCAAGGCGCCTTTTCGTTTGCCTTTTCTTTAAAAGGCACGAGTAGAAGGAAGCAGGAGAAACAGATGGGACGTTTTATACGGGCCGTTTAGAACGTGAAGGGTTTCGGTCTTGACGCGAGGCAAATCACGTAAAACCAGTAGATGCGATTGAAGACTCGGAGCAGCCTCGAAAGCAGACTTACGTGGATCGAGACGAAAGCTTTAGAAAACAGGCTGGCATTTACTTCACGCGCGGGATTCGCGTGAAAGAGGATCCCTGAGCCTGCGGAACAATCGCTTTCGCGAAATACGTCACGCGGTTAAAAACACGTCGATAAATATGATCGATTAATGATAAAATTATCGGCCCATCACACGCGCGCGTGTACAATGTGCGAAGAAGCGAAATAACGAAGTGGTGTAATCAAAATAAATAAGCATACGTAATTACGCGCCCGTGTAAAGAGACGTTGATATTAACTTTGCTAAAAAGCAGCCGGATATTCCGTGTAATTGCAAAAATAAATCACGTGGAACGAGCTTTAGTATTAATTACGTGGTGAAATTCGTGTTGAAAATTCGCCGGATCGTTAAGCCGAGCTTCAACGTTTTAATAGTTTGGGTACATACTTAGTTATGCATATCGTTACACGCTATTTTCTGCTTTACGATTATCGCGATGAAAGGAGATATCGAGTGAGCTCTACGCGTTTCAAGGAATAATAAACCGTTTCGCACAGAGTATTTTCGATAATGATCTGCCCGTTGGGAGCTTAAGGTTGTAAATTGTCCGACGTTCGAGAGATAGAAATTATATTAGATATCAGGTTCCAACGGAGGAGAGGGTGAATCATGTCGGTCATTATCAATTTCGTCAATTCGAATGGCGTAATCGAGTAGGGAAATTAGATTACGTATTTCATTTTAATATCGGATTAGTGTCATGGTTGACCCATTAATGGCGATCGATAACGAGGACGACTGGCAAAAATATGCAAATTTCCGCAGCCGTCAGGGCTGAAAATCCCTTTATCTTAAGGAATAAAAAATAGAAGAATTACACATATGACGAATCGGTTACGAAAATTTGATTTGAAATAACCACAAAATTATAAAAATTTTGTCACAGGAATGCTGCGTGACAAAAATAATATTATTCTAAAATTACCAGTAAAACTTCTATTTTCATTAAAATTATCAGTATATTTTTAGTCATACTCCCATAAATCACAGATTCCCATTCACTTTGATAGAATAATTCCCACAATTCGATTATAATCAACGTTAACACACATTCGTAAGATACATCCGCGACATTGAAAAGAGAATTCACGAGGGAAGAATCATAAGTAGAAACGCGATAAAGCAAGCTCCAGCTGCAAAGCAAAAGCGCGTACGTCTAATTACCCTTGCTGCAGATAATACCAGCTGAAAAAACCATCCGAGCAAGACAATCTCCGCTGGAACGCATAAAACACGCGGTTGAAGCTGAAACGTAACGTTACAAGCTGAAAGTTTAATTAGTACCAAAGACCTCGCTTTAGAACATTGCGTTTCATATTTTATTAACCAATCGCGGCGATGTCCGAGCCGCCGTTGCTATAACTGTCCGCGAGATCGTTATCCTTTTCGCGAGAAATTATCCTTGGACCAGGATAAAAAATTCCGTCCACTTTCGCAAAGATCAACGATTCCCGTCGAATCAATTTCGTGTAGAATAAAGTTCGGGAAAATAAAATCCTCGCAGCGACTCCGTGTTTTCGAGCACATGCTCACCCTAAGAATCTCCTCAGGGTTGTTTACCCCTACACTCGATCAAACTGACCTGCGCACACGCGGTCTAGCACATACTTAACTTTTCATCCGCTTTTCCGCGTAAACGCGATTCTTTATGTAACGAGGGCGAATTCGCGGAATAAATGCGAATGCAGTTTGGTAGAAACGTAAATATTGGAATCGTCTTTCCTTCTTCTTCTCCTTCCTTTTCGTTTTTAACGAGAGTACTGGGCGTGGCAAACACGAATCCCATTAAGAGGGAAAGAGCAATAAATATTTTTTAATGTTTTTTTACCATTTTACGGGTACATAAGGTATTCGACGAGCAAAGGTTAAAAAGAAAGGGATTGAAAATATTAGGTTGGGGAAAAAGAAATCGATTATTTTTATAATTTTAAATTATTTAGAAAGAAATCCATTTAAAATTATAGAAATAATGGATTTCTTTTTCCCTCACCTAATAAAATTTATTCTTAGGGGAAAAGAATCCATTTGAACTTATAAAAATAATGGATTTCTTTTTTTTTATTCTTAATTTCTTTCCCCCTGCTTAATATAATTTTTGTTTGGGAATAATGAAATCCATTATTTTTATAATTTTAAATGGATTTCTTTTTCCATAGCCCATTAACGCCACATCGGGAAGTAAGAATAATTTTGGGAGGTTTCCTGTCTCGGTTTACACAGAGAATTGCACCTCGGAAATGAATGGTTGTTAAACTGTCAAGACGCAAGATAGCGTCCTCGCGATGGCATCTGCACCGACTAAGTAGTAATTGATTCAACTATACACGCGTTCGCGTAATACCGTGCACGTGCATGGAAATAGCAAATTTGTGTGTCTACGGGGAGCTCATCAAAGTACGCTTAGTAAACACGAATAGTATGTACGATATAAATACACAGCCGTACGGATACAACTAAATGCAAAGTAAATATTCAAACAGGGGTTCTGTGTATATAGTATACATCCCCTAATACAATTTCCCCATTACATATACACCGGTACATTTAACCCCATTCAGGAATATCGCTGTACATCCTCCATGGATGGAATTATTTTGATCTCGATACGGTGCATCGTGCAAACGCGTACACGTGATCTTTAGCGTGGTTCACGTGTCCTTAGATAAGATAATCGAGCGTGTAGATTGCAGCAAAGACGAAATATACATTGAACCTTGTCTAGTCGACATGGTTTTACTACATTCTCCATGCAAAAATACGCCATTAATGGAAAAATTTCGAATCGCTACACGAACACAGGTCAGAGCGATTAACTACCGTTTTCGAATTTAAAAAAACTTTTTTCTATTTCAATACTCGCGCGTTTGATCGTTGTGTCATTGATTTCGAAATAAAATTCTGCTTTCTGCGTAGCGGAGTTAACGATTCGAGTGATTGCACGTATTGCCTGTAATTTCGGAATTTAAGGGAAAAAGTTATTTTCAATATAACTCGAAAGGCGCGATGGAGGAGTGTTCCATCAAAAATCTCTCGGTGCAAGCAGAATTTCGCATTAATATCCGCGAGATTAATTCCGCAATTGATGGAACGATCGGTCAAAGTCACCTTACGGTTAAATCTAGGCAAACGACGAGATTTTCGTGGAGTAATGAAAATATTTACAGGTATAACTAAAACTAGAAGCACGCTTTGAGTCGTTTCACTGGATATACGTTTTACGGGAGTAATAAGGAAATGCTGCAAGTTGTTTAAAAGGAACGAGACGCACGCACATCTGCGAACATGTCTGCACGCTTGCGTATTTGTAAAATATGCAAGCCCGTAGCCATAGAAGAATGCAGGCTCGCATAGGACAAAAGCAATTTACTAGCTTCTCCGGGCAACTGGGAAATTTTCCTCAGACACATTCAAGGGAATACTTTCAAGTTGTTTGTCATCCGTTTCTAACGAGATTGCGATACGCTTCCTTCGCCTCTCCTCTCGCTTGTACGCGCACACGTGTCGCTAGAGGGGAAAAAAAAGGTAACGAGGAGAAACGCGATACCCCGTTGCGTAATTAGAATGGCTCAGAGAGATTCGTTCGATACACAATGGATAGCTGATTGCAAACCGACGAATTGGTTACGCGGTTCGAACTGTCGATTGTGCGGAAACGTTGGTTAAAATAAGCGAAGAGACTCGTCGTTTATCCGCGCGTTATTCAGCTATCTCTCCCTCTCATTTTCTATCCTCGAGATCCGATTATCATCCATATCTGTCAATGAGTCTAACGTAATTGCAGCTAATTCGTTCCGAGAGTTTTTATTAAGGTCGAAAAACCTAGGCAAATTTCTCAATTTCTTGCAGATCGAGGAAACACGATCACTTAAATTCCAATAACGTTTAGAAATGCGTTTCGATATTGCGATTGTATTCAGGAATGCCAAATAAAGTTTAGATACCCGTAGAAAGCGAAAAAGAGAAAATTCGGAATTTCGAAAAATTCCCTTTCACTGCATCCCTGGCTTCTATTTCCTCGCACAATCCGATCTCCGGTGATCCCCTTGATTAACCATTCGGGGACGCATGTCACAATACACGTGGAAATTTCTTTATTTTCTAGAGCGAAACCTGAAATCTGCTATTTTTCAATTCAGAAAATTTCCTTCGATTTGTTATTTTTTATCGTTTAGTATACACCGANAGTGATTGTTATTTTTTATTATTTATTGTATACTCGATGTATCGTTAGCTTCGTTTCTCGTCCGCAAATAGTTAAACAGGTTTCGTAGCCGAATTGTATCCCTGGTATCCGGCATTTTACGTCACGATAAGCTGAAATCTGATATTTTTTAATTCAGAAAATTTCCCTCGATTTGTTATTTTTTATTATGTACCATATACTCGATGTATCGTTAGCTTCGTTTCTCGCCCATAAAGGGTTAAACAGGTTTCGTAGCCGAATTGTATCCCTGGTATCCGGCATTTTACGTCACGATAAGCTAACATCTGAAATCTGCTATTTTTTAATTGAGTAAGGTTCCTTTTATTTGTTATTTTTTCTTATTTAACGTATACTGAATGTATCGTTAGCTTCGTTTCCCGTCCGCAAAGGGTTAAACAGGTATCGAAACCAAATTGTATCCTCGTTGCTCGGCATTTTATGTTACGATAAGCTGAAATCTGTAATCTGCTATTTTTTAATTCAGAATATTTCTCTTTATTTATTTTTTTCTTATTTATCACATACTCGATGTTTCGTTAGCTTGGTTCTTGTCCTCAAAGGGTTAAACAGGTTTTCTATTCGAATTGTATCCGAAGTATCCGACATTTTACGTCACGATAAGCTTGAACATCGCGGAGCTCCTCATACATCGCAGCGAAATGAACGTAACCCGAACTATTTGTTCCATTTACTCTGTATCTTCGTTCCGAACGTTTCACATTTCACGATACACGGTGCCTAGGCCGCAAATAGGCGTTCACGTGTAGCCTGTTTCAGTCGTGGATGTATAAAGACCGGTCATTAGTTCGGATGTAAAGCGCGTCGACCGGCTTCTGGATGATGAATTAGGAGTCCCTTGTTTGCGAAACGAGATGGCCGCTTTACTCGCATCGGTCGAACGCACATGCCCAGGTTTTGGTCAAAGTCTGTTAGTTCGGGTCCGAAGGTGGCGTCGGTTGCTAAGTGGCTCGCTCGTGTGCTTCCCAGACACCAGAGGAATAGATTCCCCGTTGCATGCCTGGGACTATCAAGGCCGTGCCACCGCGAAGAATTATTGGCGGAGGAAATAGTTGCGGGAAACATATTTTACGCGGTGATACCGAGTAACGTTGCCATATTGATCTTCTAATTGATAAACGATGGCTAGCACGACGAGGTAATAGACTCGCTGGATCGGTGTACTCCCGTTCCCTTTGATGTTCCTGATTAATCGAGGCAATTTTTACGCGAAAATCATCCATTCTCTACTTAATTTCTCTGCAGCGAATTTTCGAAATTTTGGAATATTTGACGGGACCGTTAAATAGCATGAAATTTCGTCGTTCAACGGAAATTCCACGAAGTACAACGCGTACGCGTTAAGCCGGTTCATAAAACTTTCACGGAAAGAAGTAAATCGCTCTGTAGCACGAGTAAAATTGGAAAAACTTTCACGATGATCAAACGAGGGAACGTAATGCGATCTGAGTTCGACAGAGGCTGATGTCAAAGCGTAACGTCAAGAGCCGTCGAAGCGAAAGCACCGTAGTATTCGAGGTATAAACTGTGCGCCATTAATTTCCGCATTTGCACCGATGGTTAAGGCGGCACGGTAGCTGTTGGAGCAAATTTGGTGCTCGTCGTTTGAAAATTGTGGCTCGTAAACTGACTTATGGCCGCCTCTTATTACAGATAAATGCGCCACGCTTCATCTTCTTTTCCTCTCGGCTCTCGGCCGCTGCTCCGGAGATACGCGGCTAATAAAATGTCGCGAACGAGTCTGGCGAAAGTAACGAAAACCCGCGAAAGCCTTCTTTAATTGCGTCGCGATGCGTCGCGTCTTTTAAGCTGCTTTCCGATTCTTCGCTCGCGAGTTGTTTCCCGTTGCGTTGTTTCGCGCGGCGACAAAATTACGAGGGTAAACCCGGACAGCGGGCCCGATAATTCACGTTTCTTCCCGGGGCAGTGAAAAATTCGCAGCGTCTCCGCCTAGCCGCGGTGTAACTTTCCAGCAATGAGAGATAGCCGGGCTCTCGGTTGAAACTAAAGTGATCACGAGGCGCTTGGGAAATCAGGAAAACAATTCGCGTTCCTCCGAGTGAAATAGTCTCCGAAGCAGCGAATGCTTTGTTCGCCGCTGTCATTGTCGGCGATGAGTTGAAACGCGGATTGCCATCGTTTCCTGAAGGCTGGCCGCTCGAACTGGTGACTCTTAGCGTCGCTAAATAAATCTCTTCGTCGAGCACCTTCTATAGCCGAGTCGTTCGCGAGATCTTCGAGCTAGCGATCATCACCTTCCAACTCTAGTTCACATTCGATTGTTGTTCAGTTTCGGCGAGAAGCGAGTCGCAGATATAGAGATTACTCTCCGGATTACTCGCAAGTTTGGCGTTTCTTTGTGCTCGACTTTGCGCCGGTGTTGCGTGGGATATTTTCGAGAGATGTACGCCGAGTACCATTTCGTGTCCTCTTTTTGCAGATCGATTCTACAGGTTCTCTGTCCACATCCACGTCACGGAGAAAGCGATAATGCCGCTGTTAGCGCTCGAGCCGAGAAGTTAGCAGGAGTAAAATTCAATGTTGCGCTTCCACTCGAAGCTAACTCGATCGTTAAAGCCAAGGAGAGTAGGAGAGATTTGAAAGCTGCTGGAAATTCTAACGAACACTGGCCGTCGTTGATCAAAAGCGTCGGTAGAACCGGTGAAACAGAAGGATTAAGGACGGGATGATCAGTTTTTTAACGTTTCGAGGAATTCGCACCGATTAATCGCCGCGTCCCCCGGTCGATATTTAAAACCGTGTATCCGAGCCACGAATTATAGGAGAAGCGGGGCGATATTTCGGGGAAAAATACGAGAGGGAAGCGGTGCGACGACAAGGGGAGAGAAGCTTTCTGGATAACAATTTTTGGAGCAACATCCAACGGCGAACGAAAATAACTCGGAGATACGAGTGAATTGCCGCGTGTTGACACGTCCCGGCGTAACGGGTATTTACGGACAGGGGACAGAGAAAAGGGAAACAGTTTTCCTTCGTAATTCCGCTCTGTTGCCGGATGACAAGGAGACCATGAAGTAAAAAACGGCTGCGCGGAATTGACGAAGATTCGCGAAACGAAACGGGGGATCACGACAAAGGGGCGCAATAAAAGAGATTACATTCGTAATTGCGCATTCCCTTTTGCTCCGGGAAAAATGAGAAATGCGAGGCCGGTGCTCGAAAACTCTGCGCCAGGAGGTACGTTTCGAATTTCCGCGTAATATTATTCGGCCAGCCCGGGATTTATTAACGAAGCCACGGCTGGATATCGAACGCAAACAGTTCCGGATACAGAGATGCAAAGGTGAATCTCGTTGAGTTTCGTTGCCGGTCAAAGACGAAAAAATTCGTCCGATATTAATCACACACGTGCACAGAGAAGCGAACAGTCGTGGGTAAAAAGGGAAAGAAAATTTTTAGAAGAATTTAATTCGCGAGCTTTCGGTAAAGAAGAGTCGCTGCGTCTGAAAATTTCGAGCCATCGCCTGCGAGGATTTCTACCGTCGAGGATAGACGCAAAGGCAGAAAAGGTTAGGGGCAAAAAGGGAACCCGATAAGGATCACGGATCAGCGATCGGCGTAGAGCGAACGACACCGATATCGACGTTTACATGCCTCGAGTCGACCTAGCGGAAGCTACGAGGCGTAAAAACGCGATCCGTGACGATTGCGTTGGAGCGAGAATCTAGATTTCCAACAGCGAGTTGCACGGTAAGTCGTCACGGTGTGCGGATTGGGGCGAATTCTCGGCTANAAAGAAAATTTTTAGAAGAATTTAATTCGCGAGCTTTCGGTAAAGAAGAGTCGCTGCGTCTGAAAATTTCGAGCCATCGCCTGCGAGGATTTCTACGGTGGGGGCCGCCAGCATGTCGCAGTCCGGTTCTGGGGGGGTGAACGATAGCCAGGAGCAGAACCAGGTCGGGCAAACGATGGAGAATCAACAGACAGCGTGTCAGAACGGCCGAGCCGAGCCGCCTGCCGATAACGCCAAACAAGATTTGTCCAACGGCTTTGAAAATCGAACCATAGAATATGACAGATTCTCCCAAGATAGGGCTCAACAGAATCAGCCGGCTGGCCAGAGCCAAGAGCAACAACAACAGCAAACTCAGCAGGCGGGTCAATATCCAACTGGAAGGAAGCAAGCTGTGGTCGGTGTTCCAGAGGATAGGCATCCACCGACCGGGCAGCTTCCGCCTCAGCAGTACTCGCAGGAAAAGTCCGCCATCGAGAGAACGCAACACGTCTCTCAGACCAGCACTCAGACTCTGCCTGTGCAGGCTCAGCCTCAGTTCGTGCCCGATTACGATCAGACCCAGTACACGCAGATACGAAGCCAGTTCGAGGTGAGACCGCAGATGTATCCTCAGCAAGCTCAATACGCGGAGCGAGCCGGCTACGTTACCAGGGACGTCACCTACAGAGATCCCGCGTTGTACCAAGGTGGCGCCGCCAATCCGATGTTTACCGGGCAAGGTCAGTACGTGACGGTTCAACACGGCACGCAGATTCCGCCTCAGTCCGCTAGTCCTCAACCACCATATTTCTCCGGGGTTGTGGTGCCTCAACCACCGGGTTACGCTCAATTCGGCACGCAGCCTCAGTATCCCTACAGCCAGTACCCTCAGACGGTGATGAACGCGGTACCGTTCAATCCACACGCCGGGATCTATCCTCCTCAACAGTTTGGTCAGCAGTCGCCGAATCCGCAAAGGTTCTCCCAGGAATTGGGCCAGTATCAGACTCAGCCGATCATCCAACCGATAGCTCAGAACGTGAGCCACGGACTGGCGATCGGGACCACGGAACGACCGAGCCGTGGACCGAAACCAATGGTCCCACCACGAGTTAACTCGAAAATCACCCACGATACCGGTCACAGGAAATCAGCCAGCGTGGACGTTCCGGGGATGCCGAAGGCGAAGTACGATCCGAGTCAGAACCCTCCACAGGAGCAGATCCATCGTGGCGACGGAGCGATAATCGTACAGGGCACACAGATAGTGGCAGACGCTCAGGACAGGAGATATCTGACGGCCATTAATCAAAACCCGAGAACAAGGCAGGACGGGCTGTACGTGGATACGAACGGCGATCCGCCCGGTCGGGAAAAAATGTGCGAGACCGTTGCGGCTGACTGCGGCCTGTATGTGACCAGGCCGGAGCACAGGAAATCTATTTCCGTGGACGTTACGTCGAGTTTCCAACGGCGAAACGACACGATCACCTTCACGTTTCCAGGCGACGCGAGCCAGGAAATATTGATGCCGGCGAGAAAGACCGGGACTATGGTGGATCCGAAACGAGTCGAAGCCAATCAAGTGTATCCGCCTGATCAAAGGCGATTGGATACGAGCTTAAGAGTATCACCGATGGCTTTTGATACGAGACAGGAAAATAGGAAGAGCATAGGAGCGGATAGAAAGCCAGAATGGGGCAACGTGAGTCCTAATCAAAGAGTAGCGATACCGCAAGAAAACAGGCGATCGGATTACTTCGACGAGCACAGGAGGTCGCCGATGACTATAGAAGGCAAGAGAATGGAAGACGTTAGAAGGTCTCCCATGCCGTTCATGCCGATCCGCGAAGGATCGGCGGATCGCGCCGGGCAGAAGAGCCCGTCGTTTGTCAACCAGAACTTCGAGAAAACCAGGCAGGAGCTAACGATATGGGCCGAGCAGCGGCAGCGACAGGAGCACGAGAGGAGCATGATGCAGAGCCAGATACTCTCGACAAGTCCGCGTTCGCGAAATCAGTCCGAGGAGAGAAGAGATCCTAGGCAGATGCATCAGCCGGACGACCGCAAGGAAACTCGGATGACGCAGTCGGCCTTTCAGCCGATCCCTAACATCAGCCAAAGGACGATTATGGAGCAACGTCGTCATCTGCGGCACGTCAGCGCCGATCTGACCAAGCACATGGAACTCTCGAGGAAGGATTTCGACGAACAACCAATCAGCGGATCCGTGGCGAACCTCGGGCCACCGGCGAGCACTGCTCCTTCGCAGAGGGCCAGTCCTAACATTTGTCATCAGTATCCGGCCCTCAGCGAGGCTAAACTGGACACCAAGACCGTCCTGACCGTGGTGACGGACTTCGGAGATACGAATTTAAACAAGCCGATCGACCAAGTGGATCACATAATTCACAGCCACCGCAAGAGCCACAACGTCTCCAGCAACCTGCTGACTCACAGCAAGAGCCAGACGGATAATCTACAAAGTCAACTGGAGGCGCAGAACGAAAAACCGGACGGACTCGCGGCCCATCAGCAACAGCTGCAGAATCAACAGAGCCTCGATTTAATTTCCGAGAAGCTCAGCCAGTTCGAACGTCAACAGAGCGACCTACAGGCGAAGCTGCAGTGTCTCCAGAGCCAGAATCAGATCCTGGACAAAGTGGCGCAGTTTCAACACCAGCAGACCGATCTGCAAGTGCGGATGCAAAGTTTGCAGGCGCAAAACCAGCTGGGCGATAAACTGCAAAGGTCCGGCGACTTCCAACCGCACTCGATCGCCAGCGAGATCCTGCAGATCCAATCGAACTCCCTGCCGAACCACCAGGAACCATCGGCCGATAAGACTTGCCCGTCCCAGAGCCAGAACACCGCGCACGGTCATCATCAAACGTTATTGACCGCTTCCTATTCACAGAACTCCAATCATCAATCCTGCCAATCTTCTGTCTGCGAGAAGCTATCGCCGAGGCTTCAGCACGATACCAGCGACCCGAATTCTATTCAGATACCGAACATGTCGCAAATGCCGTTGCCGTGTCTGTCACAATTCGAACGAGCCGACACGTCGCGCACTTCGTTCTCGCAGTTTCATCGACTTCAGTGTCAGATCGACGGCCACGAGGGCGCTTCAGTGCCGTCTAGCGCCGCTTCCGCTGCCTCCTTCACCGGCACCCTGAAGAAGGTGCCTCCGGAGAAGCCACCGAGAACCTCTCTGATCGTTCAGTCGCCGGAGTCGGAGGTAAGGGCGCCAACGATCCAAACGTTTTATCCGTTCTTTTCGTTTTGCATGGCGTCACTTCCGTCTTAATCTTCGACTGGTGTCGCTCGATCATACAGGAGATACCAGGTCGGAGTCGATAGATTTATTATTTTGCACGTTCGAAAGCACGTTTGTTGTATCTTTAAATTATTCTCGATATTATTTTTTAGATTTATTATACGTTTCGTTACACTAGACAGTAGTTGATTTACCGTAGAGCAAAAAGTCAAAAGCGGATTTGTTTCGCCTTTGGTTTATTAAAAGAACAAAGGATAGCTCGAGTCAGCGGAAAAAAAAGAAAACGAAAGAACTAATTTAACTCGAGTCAAACACACGAGAATACACCGATATTAAACACGTTTGTACCAGTCACAATTAAATTCGCAGTTTAAAAGACTCTCTGTGCCTTCTGTCAATCTGCTCTTCACCTCTCCGATGAACCCGCGCAACTTGATGTTTAATTGCTAAAAATAACTCGGTGCCTTTGATTTTCAATTAATTCGGTCAAGGTGGCATTGGCCAACGGTTTAATTATAGCGGCGAATAAAATAAAGGTGCGCAAGAATAGACAGCCGAGGTATCAAAGCAGGCTACTCGTTTCCCGATAATTTCTCCTAAAATTGAAACGCGGGAAGCTTGATGAAGCAACGCGCGGAAAGGAAATTTCGCGTTTGCCAGATTGGTAGCGAAAGAGTCGGTGGGTAGCGGGACGAAGACAGACGGGTGACCTGGCCGGAAAGGGTGGCAGATAGAGATCTCCACTTGCAGTTTTTGCCATGGCAGCCGAGTGGAATGAACTCGTTAGATATCAGACTCGATGTTGTCTTTGAAAACTTCGTTACGGGCCCTGTGTACCTTTCACTCTACTTCCACGCTCGGTCTTTTCGTCTAGACAACTTTGTTCATGCCATAAAACTAGATACCGTCGTCCGACGACCATGTCACTCCCCGGAGCGTGCGCGTGTTTCGAATAGGGAATCCCAGATTTCGTGACTGCATAACACGCTCCTCTAAATAGAGCCCGTACTTGCTTCGAGAACTGCCGGCTTTTTGCGTCTTACGCCATCCCTCCGAACGTACGATCCGTGTTCTTCGTAGGTGCCGCATTGCTCCGATTGCTATTACACGCGAGTGGATATTAGAATTGCAAATTGCGAATTTTTTCTGCTATCTAGATGGAAAAATTATAATTCTTCTTGCAATCGGTACTCGTTGATTTTGACGACAGTTCGAGAGAAGAGATTTCAATACTCAACGTATTACCACGTAGATTTAAATAATAATAACATAATAATAAATAATAATAGCATCCTATATACTTTCAAAGATCTCATCCATTTTATCGACTTCCCCACAGCAGAGATTTTGATACTCAACGTATTACCACGTAGATTTAAATAAGAATAACAGTAAAATAAATAATACGCTGATTTAAATAATAATAATATCCTATCGACTTTCCAAGATCTTTTCGGTTTTATTGACTTTCCAAAAGAAGAGATTTCGATACTCAACGTATTATCACGTAGATTGAAATAATAATAACAGTGATATAAACAATACGTAGATTTAAATAATAGTAATATAATAATAACATCCTGTCGACTTTCCACAAGATCCTATCGATTTTACCTTCGTTTATTTAAGAAAAGAGATTTCGATACTCAACGTATTACCACGTATATTTAAATAAAAACAACATAACAATAAATAATAATAACATCCTATCACGAGGTATAGAAATACATATTCCGACAAAAATATGCAGATCCATTTCTCGAGTTTGAAACTCGCAGACCATCCCCGTGAATCACGGCACGACAGATCACGCAACGCGTGCACACGCACTTGTTCCAAGAGCTTAAAAGCCGAACCCGCGGAAAGTACCAACCCCCGCGGTATCGCTTACCCACCCCATACCGTTCCACCGTCGCTTTCTTTCAAAGCAAACATTCCGCCAGCCGCGAATCCTTGCGATTCCTGCCGGCCGGAAAAATTCGCGCGAAGAGACTCGTCGCGTTCTAAACGTAGAGAGGACATCCCGGGCGATATTATCTCGCGGCTACCCTCTCGACAGGGGTATTTCCAATCTTTGCCAATACTTTGCATAAAAGACAGGGGGAGAGCTGGCGCAGGGTCGTGTAGGCAAGGCAAATAACCGTCTGCCGGTGAAAACGTAGCCGCCGAAGCTCCGTTGGCGTCGTACCGGTAAAATTGGGTTAGCGCTACGAGTCGCGCGCGTATGAAAAGCTCCGGAGTTTACTTTCCCAGAAGAGCAAACATCCCTCCGCCCCTGCCAGCTCGGCGTCCCCGCCCCGCGCCCGACCCCTTTGCAGTACGGTGGACAATGGAGAAGTAAAGAGAATTCGCATTTCCGACCGCCGTGCGTTACCTAACCTGCCTGAAGGAGGAGGTACCTGGGCTGGCTCCAGGGCCAACTACCCTCTGATACAATCCCGTAATGGCCGGCCTCTTCCTCCTCCTCGCGGTGGGAATACGCGCGAAATAAGTAGCCGAACGGATGCTATAAAGGATTCGACGACACAAAGGGGAATATTTTATCCTTGCCGCAGCGGGCCACAAGGATCGGAGAAAGACAGACCGAATTCCTTCTAGTATCGTCATTTTTTCGCTACCGAAAGATTTATCGTAGGATTCAAACGGGATCGCTATTTCTATGTATCCGGTTGAACCGTAAATTCTTCTATACTCGTATTATCGATTTCGCGTTTTCCCTATTTCTTTTTTTTCTTTTTCTTTTTTAGTGATGGAATAACCGATATATAGCGCGAGTTCAAACTGCAGGAATTAGAAGCGAGAAGAATTAGACAGTGAACGATTGGGTACGATCTTCAGAATTTTTGCTTAGGATATCGACACGCGTGCAACGCGCGACACGCGTGACCTAGTTGCAGCTTTTTTTCAGGCCATTACCGCGTTGGTTCAAATTTCTTCGTTGATTACAAATTTCGTACGCGGAACAATAATCTTCGCCGAGGAAATTAGGGCAGGGTAGACGAATTTTTCCTGGAAAACGTGCTGCGGTGCTCGAAGCGAGTAAGGACTCGCGACCCGTTCCGGTAATTAATTCGCGCTGCGACTCGCCCTATGAGAATGTTTACTAGTATCATTGCTATTACTCCGCCGGCATTAAAAGGGTGAAGAGGGTTCAGTTAACCGGGAGAAAGGTTCTCCGTTTCGCGGGGCAATTTTTCACGACCCTTTGTAACGGCAGTTACAATGCACAGGGCTAAGAGAATTCGCGTTCCTCGCTGGCGCTCGCTACGGCGGCTCGTTTACTCGCTAGAGGATTCTTACTAGGCCAAGTGTCTAGGCAAGCGTGCGCGTTTCGTTCTAATGTAATTAATGTCTCCTTCTTTCAACACTCCCGGCCGTGCTTAGCGATGTAAACGGGAAAAGTGAGAAATAAAAGCGGAACAAGCCGCACCGGTGACAGAATTTTGCGACGTTAATGGACGCGGTGCTTGCGGCCGCAGCGGCCGGAGCATCCAGTTTGTACAAGTAATTGCTCGATCGATTAATAATGCATTCCTTGTCACTCGGCGAGTGCTTTGACACGGATAACTTGTCAAATAGTTGCGATAACTCGCTGGAGACCGTCGACTCGCAATTAATATCCGCTCGGTTATCTTTAAAAGTTGAAAAGCGTTATCGAAAGAAAATTCCCTACATCGAGTTTTAACGTAATTCGATGTTGTTTCGCGTATGGTTGATATAGGTATACCGTATAACGAGTTTCAGCATTATGATTCGGAAAAAATTTGGAGGAATAAAGTATCCGTGATAAATTATTTCGATATCGGTATCGAACGTTAGCCTACTTCATCGGCCAATCCTGATAGTTTTCCGATGACAAAGTTCCAAACTCGAGGCAGACGTGGGTAGAAAATGTATGAAACAACGATCCGGCCGGATATTAAAATCTCTTATCCACGAGACGCGATGTTTTACGGGGAAATGTACAAAAGGATGCTCGGTCATTGACGTAAGGGTTAACTTTCGTCCTCGCATGAAAGGAAACAGAATGGTTTCCAATAATCGTGTCTTTTAATTGCCCCGTTGAGATATTCCGCTGCAAAGAGAAGGAAAAAAAAATAAGAGACTCGTATAATTTAGTTGGCGCTGTAACACCGAACGATCTACAGAGTTATCTCTCCGTGAGTATCGATAAAGATCCATTCTAGGTTCGAATTATCAAGAAAATAAAGCCTCGTAAAACCCTCCGGTGCAATCTTCTCGAGCATCAGTTCAGGGAATCGTCGTTTTTAGGAGATTTATCGTACGGAGGGGCTATCATACGATCCCATGGACAACCCATTCCAAGTGGCTGCCCTTTAAAACGCTTTTGACCCCATTGATATATTTTCATTCGTGCGATACGGGGTTGGATCGAAATGGCTCTCGAAAGTGTATTACCAGGAGACTTCGCAACGTGTCTGGCTATTGACTTATTTCGCTAATGCCGTCTCCGCCTCGTCGTTTCTCCTTCCATCGTTCCCGCTGTTTATTTCCGCGTTTGGAGAAACGAATAGGATAATAGCATCGATGCACTTGCCTCGGGTTCCTATCTATCCGGGTTTCTGCATCGAAAGCGACGATATTTGTTAAATAAATGGAGTGTAAAGTGCACATTTTACCTCGAGTATCTATTTTTCACGAGATTTGTTGAAATTACGTTTTTTAAAATTGATAATTTCTAGAAATCTTTGTCGAATCATTGACACTTGGTTTAATTCAGATGTAAGAATCTCAACAAAAAATACGTCAGAGGAGTAATTCGCGAATAAATAAATTAAAAATATAATAATAATAAATAATTATTCGCGAATA
>NIJG01000023.1:742043-774942 GCA_002201625.1 Euglossa dilemma | reverse complement strand
GAGACTATCTAGGTGATATATTTCGCTCGGTGTGGTTCGCTTGTGTCGAAAATTAACCAGTCTCCTGTCGACCTCTGACCGACCTTTCGGCTGGTTCTTCTGATTGCCTCGACGTAATTACCCTGCGTAGTTCTCAGGTTTGTACGCACAAGGAATTTTACTCGTAGTATTATATAATAGCGTACTAGGTCCTATAACGCGATCGTAGAAATAGTCACGCAAGTTATATTTTATACACGTTAGCTACGTAATCGTAAAAAATGGCACGTGGCGCAAGAAAGAGAGCGAAGAAGCAAATAATCTGCAGCTATAAATCATCCGCACAGATATAGAACTAGTTTTAAGTATTTGATATAAGATAATAAAATAACAGCGTAATATATCCTATTACAATGATAGAACATTCTGGAAAAACCTAAGTGTAATACGCGTCCAAAATGGTGTCAGGTAAATAGACTACGATTGGGGTTGACAGTGTGGCTACCAATAGGAATACGGATGTTATTTCTAGCGACGTCGCGTTTCCGAACACGAATTCCTATTACTGTGTAGAGGTTTTACATTTCGTCGAGAGAAGCAACACCGATGTAAACATAAACTTAGCTTTGACTATTTAACGTAGAGTAAAGCTAACGTCGTCGTGTCTTGTTTTCGTACTACGTCGAGGTATAGATTTCGAAACCGTGACAGGTTCGACTCAGGTTCAGCGAATGGAATATTCCTTTACCTTTGTTCCGTCTCCAGTGTAAACTCCTCGACTCCTTATTTCCTTCCGGTTACGCTATTCTGAATACCCTATTCCTTTACAACGAAGCAACTTAACCCTTTGTCCTACAACCACGAGTGAGACTCGTCGTAAGGAATTTGCGTCATAATTATAATAAAAAAAATAATACCATTCTTGTTTTGTTATATCCCACGAAATCGGGGGATGATGGGTAAACCAAGGGGTTAAAAATATTAAATCCCAAACATATTAATTTGACACGATTTCTATCGAAACTCGAACAAACTATTGCCACGGAAAAAATTCTAAAATTTGCGGAAAGAAATTTAAAACTTCCCCTAAAGTCGTTCACCCGAATTTCCCGCGTTAACGTGTACATAACTGAAAAGATGGGCGACTCGACCGCAACGGTTGCCGGGATAAACGGTCGTTTCCCTCAAGTCAGTCACGTTGGCTGCATTAAATCACGCAAATGTTGCGTGTCACCGAAGATCGCGGGGAAAGTTCGTCGCGTTGCGGTTGGAAAAGCGTCGGGGCGCCGCGGCGCGCCGCAGCGCTCTAAGCCATCCGAGACACGCCGGCTCGAGTAACGTAAATTCAGAAAGGATGGTAACTCGACCAACGGGAGTTTCCACGGCAGCCTCTCGCTTGCGATACGGTTTCACGCAAAGCGCCGTCACGCTGCGCCGAGCATCGGCAGGAATTCGGCCGCGATTGAATCGCCGAGGGTGGAATAAATGTAAAAACCGGCAGAGAATGAATAACGCGCCCTGGCCGGTCCGATACGTACCGATTTCAGATTTTTCTGAGTCGCGGAACAGGCCGGATCGAACGGGCGCAGAGAGGGTGGCCGGACAAAAAATTAGACCGAGACCGGATTAAAACGCTCGAGATCCGATATGCACGCCCGCCTGGAGAACTTTCCTTTTTTTTATCGAAGTAGCTTAACTAATTGGAAATCACTGACACAGCCTGTTCATTTTTGCACGGATCAAGCGTTTTTTCTCCCTTTTATTTCTCTATTTTCCCTCCGCTTCTTTTTCCCTTCTGTTTCTTTTTATACACGAAGTGTAAGGGTCGCGCGAGCACGCGCAAATCACGGAAACGCGGTTTCATAACCCAAACCGGATACCGGATCTCGAAGGGTCTAATGCGTTTTTTTAGCCCGAGTATGAATATTCTATCCTCGGTGTTTGTCGAGTCGATACCTTCGATTCCACGTCGAATAATGGCAACTTATTGATTTACCTTCAACCCGGGGAAATCTCTCATCGAAAATTACGCGCGTGAATTTATTCTTCGTTGCTTTTGCGCAACTTCGATACGAAAAGAATTCATTTTCAGGGAAACTTGTGTTCCAGCGATCGGAAAAGACGGGTTTCCAAGGAAGAAAAGGATTTATAAATATTCGCTTGTGTTTTCACGGGAATAACGTTCGATTCGATATTATACGTCCGACTATAATCAATACGTAATTAATAAATTTACAGTCTTATTGAAGTTTCGCGAATGACGGTAAATCGATGGCTCGCTAGCGAACGCAAGTCTATAAATTGCGAACGAGCACCGAAATTCGGTTAACTCAAATATTTCCCGTTTCATCAGGCGCAAAGTGTTTCCATGAATTTCTTAAACCTGCGGAGACCGGAGGGAAAACAATTTCCTTTTCCGAGCGCGCCATTTCGCGCAGGGCTGGCACGGGTTTAAACGCACGTTAAAAACCAGTTCGCCGCGTCCCCGGGACACGGTTAATTATTATTTCTGTTTTCGTTGCGTAACAACCGAGTTATCAGCGGCGTTTTATGAATTCACAGAAAAGCCAGTTATTTCCGTGAAACTCGGGCAGAACTTCCTCGCATCTTTCAGGATTATCCTTGCAAATTGAAATTAATGGCCTCCCTAACGCCGCGCTCGCTATCCCTCTAGACCGTGTACATCAATTGTTTAAGACTGTAATGATGGCTCGCGTAAGAAGGAAACCGGCATCCACTAAACTTCTCGTTTACTTACAAATTTCCTTTACAACGTCGTACTTCACTGGCCAACGATTTTCTGAAATACCTCGGTCCCTTTGTGCGGCTATATACCTCTAACTTTCTCAGCTTTTCGTTGAAAAGTCTAAAGATTCGCAACACACTTCGACCTAAGAAACCGAATATCGAGTCTATCTTACCTTTACTTATAAATCTCGAAGATCTCGCTGAGAATTGTAAGATAAATAGCGTCGTTCGTTTAGCGAGTGCTTTTACGATTCGAAGAAAGAATATTCCGAGAGTTATCAGCAATTAGAAGGAAAGTTGACCGTGTCCGGGATTCAAAGGCACCAGAGAAAAGTGCTTTTGGTCCCGGGTTCTAAGTCGCGACGATTCGCGGACAAACACTTGGGGGCAACAGCGAAGGCGTAACAAAAACTTTCGACGGTTTTCTGAATGGCAAAATGAAAACTGTCGCCGACGAGGCCGAAAACAATCCGTTCTACGGTCCACAAAAGTCCGAGGTAACAATGGAGGCGCGGGAGAGAGCGCCCCCTAGCTAGGTTTGGACGTCTTTGAGCGCGGCAGGACCGTGTGTTTGCATGTCCCACTAAAAATCGTGCCACCCAGGAACGTCGAGCCGCGAGTTAATCAGATTTCCCGTACAGCCGCGGCTCCTATAACTGCGGATAAAACGGCAGCCCGAATTTGCGGCTGATCCGCAGGAAAAAAGGAGGAACCGGAATAATCACGGGACCGGAAACCGCGGCTCGCGAGTTTAAAACGCACAGCCGTCGTTGCAATCACGTGAAACGACATCGGCCTCGGGAATCTTCCTCTGTGTTCCGTTCAACTGCTATCAATTACGCGGTTCGGTGTGTCTTCGTCCTCTTTCGCTTCGATCGCTCGAATATTTCGGTTCACGGTACCTCTCTCCCGCCATTTTATCAAATTATACGGAAAATTATCAAACTTCTCTTTCGTTTTGCACCGTACACCCGGAGAAATGTTTTTCTCTACGGAATAAATGGAAAATTACCTTGTAAAGTTTCGCTAATTTCGCGTGATTGGTATATGCAAATTTCTGACTTCGAAATTACGACGAGTTGACGTAAATTCGATTCGTTATTAATTTTCGTTTTATTTATAACTCGCGATCGAATTTCGAAACCGAGTAATCTCTCGTCGATGAGAGAAATCGAGTATTATCAGCTTCGAAGGAAACAAGGAACTCCTCGGAGATGGTGAAACAGAGAATATTAAATAACGAGTCGGACACAGGCAGGTGGATTTTCGTTATATTTTCGGGTTTCCAGGAGCAGGGAAAAATGCGGCCGCTCCCACGGTTGATTCATGGCAGAAGGTCTCACTCGAGGAACGAGATACCTTCAATAAAAATCCAGGCACGTTCACGGTGAACGGATAATCGATAAACTGCATGATTCGATTTGGCCCTACGATACAGTTTCTCGGCGTATTTAAAATCCTTCAGCACCTGAACGTTGAGTTATCTGCAATTTAATCACATTATCTTCCCTACGATATATTCGCAGAAATTTCATTAAACAGGCCCCCAATCGATATACTGATACCGCCCTTATTTATCAGCGTAATTGCTCTCCTTGATTTATTTCTTCGCCCTGTGTTACCTGCGAGAGGAATGAACGACTCGGTGCGATTTTCATTTAAACGTATCACTCTCCGTTACAATTCGCGCGGAATCGTTCGCACGTTTCTGAAAAGTGCTCGCCGTATACGTAATACCCTCGAACGTCGTTTTGGCGAACAGGCTCGAGAGAATAAACACTGGAAAGGAGGATACGGAGTCGAGAACGCGCTAGTATTAGCGGTCGAGATGGGATTCCCCGGGTAAGATACGAAATCTCATTTTCTTCGCGACCGATACAATTATCCCGGATACTTCGACAACGGTTAAAAAATTTACGACCTGCGGTCGAGGATGCAGTGGAGAATACTAGGTGGAAGGAGAGATCGAGAGTTGGAAACGCGCACGTAGCGTGCGAGGAAACGTGTCTCCCTGGAGTACAGTGATTCGCTTCTTCCGAACGAGTCGCCATTTTCCTACCGCCCAGCCATTTTGTCGAACGGGACGAAAAGGGCGGAAAACGCGTGCTGGTCGTTACCATTGATTCGCAGACTTGGAGCACCGTTCCGATCGGTCGCGATATATTAATTGGGTTTCCATTGTCATCTCGGCCCCGAGCAAAATATCCGCGTTTTAACGCGCGCGTCGATACGTCGTTCCAGCCTTTCCCGCTTTTTCCGCTTTTCGATTATCCGACGGTCGCTTGGTCGTTTTCGAAACGCTAACTACTATTCGTTGTTCCGCGGTATTTCGCGCGATGCGGTTCATTCTCGATCGAGTTAAGTGGTCCAGAAAGTTCGGTGAAACAAACCATTGGATTGCAACGATGGTGTCAGACTTGTCAGACGTCGCAGGACGATTGCTAACTTTAGGATTTAGAATTTTAAGGATTTGGCGTTAAGGTATGCTCGTTTGAGGTTCGAAACCCGAAACAGTGTCAAACGAGAATTTCTTTGCTCTACTTGTGGATTTTAAGGGCTTTTCAGGTTCAATTTTAATCTCGAAATAGTGTCAAACGAGAATTTGTTTGCTTTACTTGTGGATTTTAACGGTTTTTGAGGTTCAATTTTAATCTCGAAACAGTATCAAACGAAAATTTCTTTGCTTTACTTGCGTTTCCATGTGTATATAATTAACCCTTTGCTTTTTTTCTTCTTTATCAATTTCGCTATTTGACAACTCACAAGAGACTCGTCGTTCGCTTGTTTTGTGAAAGTAAGGTATGACGACTCTAATTCGTCGAATTTAGATTTGATTTGCGATTCTAATTAATACGCGTATCATGTCGCTCTAATAAACGAATTCTCACGCAAAATTTGCTGCCTTTATATACTATTCCGCGCGTCAATGAAGTAACACTAGACCTACCAGTCTAAATATATTTTCAAATAATAAATAATAAATTATATTTTTATTTCGAATTTTTAATTCTGTTTTTAAATAATATATCTAAATATATTTTTCACGAATGAAGATAATTGTAGTGGTACGAGGAAAATGAATAACTGTGTCGATTTGAATCAATGTAGGGAAAAGTTTTGTCAAAAGCAGTTCGTATGTTTCCAGATATTGTAGAAATAAAATATCTGAAAAGAGTCAATTTCACCCATTCGGTAGTTCTACTGTAAAATTCGTTCCAAATTCGAGGAATTTTTTCGAATAAACCTGTACCCAACGGGTTAATATAATCATTATATACTCTTCGTTGTATGACTGTATTCGGTTTGATCGCTGCATATCGTGTAAATATAAAGTATATTTCGAGCTGAATCGCAACAAAGTTGATGGATACGAGGTCGGAAAAGCTTGTCATGCGATATGTATCGCTGATTACTAGTTGCGAGCATAGTTCAGCCTCGTGCTCGTCGCATTTTCGCGAATTCCAGCATCGATCTGGTAGCCTATTCCGTCGCGAGGATAACGCGTGACGAACCTATTGAGGTAGCGGATTACGTTCTTTTTTCTACTTTCGCGAGTTTGAGATTTCTTCGCCAACGTTGACTCTGCCGGAGATTTTAAAGGAATTCCCGACGGAATTCGAGGTATCCTCGATGGTCGGCCAGGTTCGCTGGAAGTACGGAACAATTTAGCGAAAGCCCCAGCTGTGGCTGCACGAGAGTTCGCTGGGTCTGACGGATAATTATTTTGGATATCGCGATTCCACCTGTTCCCCGCGGATTTCCTTCTTCGCCCGTTATATTTCTGAACCCGTCGATTTCGAGTTACCCCGCGGAAAACCGGATAACACCCTTTTTTTCGCCGTTTTCTGCGCGAAGCTTGTTACGGAGCTGTGATAAAAAGCGGAAAAGTCGAATTAAATGCCTGTTATCGGATATGCCTTGGTCGTTTTGTTCGTTGGAAATAGATTCGCAAAACGGGGATTTTTCCGCGGCGTGCAAGATCAAACAGAAAAGGATCAAATAGAACGCATGATGCTGTCCCTTATCTTTTTCTATTTTCCATTTTTGATTGCGTCAGGTACGCCGATGCGCGTAAAAAAGGGTATGCCGTTGGCAGTAAATCGATATTACTTTTTTGGATCGTGTAAAAAAAGAAATGCTCGACCCGGCTACACCAAATACTGTGCGATAAACGATGTAATTGTAAAGTACTAATTTCGTTTGCTTTTTTCCGAATGTCACGGAGACCCGTCGCGCGACAAACGTAATTACATGTAGCTCGAATTTCGAAGTGAACTGAAATTGGGGAACGAAGATTAAAATTTAATCAGCTACGGTTAGCAGGTGAGATGCAAGTAATTTCCACGTGAATAATTAACAATATCGATTACGGTTATTGTACTTAGTTAATCAATTTTGCTCGTGCATTAAACGCTGCCATTTGTAATTTTCCAATGTATGTTACGTGTCTTTCTTTGCGACAAATTGAACACTAGAAATCATCCCTAACATTTAAGAAATATTTACCAAATTACTGATTCGCAACGAAATCTACGCGAAAAATGTCGGTTTAACATTTGTAGCAAAAAAGAAACGAATAGAGGTAAGGAAAATTTAGAAACTCGAGGGTTAATAATAATTGTTAAGAGAGTTATTAATTAGATAAGAAGTTGACAGTCGAAATAAGCTCGACGAGATTGGTAATGATGTTGTTAATAAATATACGACTAAAATATACGAGCAGGGTGTACGAGTGTCTCTTGCAACCCTTATTAATAAGAGTAACGAATGATACGCGTTTATTAAATGAAACGAAGCTACATCGTATTAAGCTCGACTCGAATGACTCGGAGTTAGTAATTTCCTCGTTACCCCTTACTTCTTTCATATTTCTATAATTATCGTTCGCGATATAATGAATTTCCAAGAGCGTAAGGGTAGAGACGGAGAAAACAGTGACGAGTTTTTCACGTGTCACGTAATGATTATACATATCCAGGAAACGTTTTATCGTTTCAAAATTAAATTTCCCTGCGATTGCGTTTGGGAAAAATCATATTCAATTTGAGCCGCGAAGGAATCGATTCATCTCGAAACGATTGATTTCGTTGTTTAATTTTTCAACTGGACACGAGTTAAATTTACATTTCACTGATTTCGCTTCCGCAAAAGCAGAAGGTCCAAACGATAAAACGACGATATTTCGTTTAAAAAACCAAAAAAGAAAAAAAAAAGAAGAAACGGAGAGAAAGAAAATTTCCATTTTCCATCGTTCCCGCGTGTGTTATTTCTTGACAAATTCGTAGAAATCCAATTATCGCGAACAAATATGCGAAGTTATAACACCGGATGAATAAAACTAACTGCAACAAATCTGCGAGGCAGTTTAACAAATATCCACAGTTTGCAGGAAGTAGGAAGCGAGGCGAGATTTATTTATGATTTCAAAGGTAATCGGTACAGAATTAATTAAGCAGCGATTGTTTCTTCTATATTCTAGCCAACATCCCTCTGTTGGTTTTTACTCAAATTTCAATGGGAATCCGCGTATAATTCTCCGTTCACAATTAGAGAAGCCTGACAGAGTAATTAATATTCGCTGAATTTCGATATTGTCGATTACAGGAGGAAATAAAATGGTCCCGTTTCAGCAAAATGAATTCGGTTGACGCGAATAAAGCCTAGTAACATCTTTCTCTGCCTCGAAATCCTTTTACAGATCCGCGAATATTCCATTTTTGCATCGTTACTAATAAACTACCGAATTACGGTGATCGTTCGTTATATTCTTAAAGTCGCCGATTTTTTAACTAATCTCTAAATTTCAAGGGCATCAACTGATCCTTGGTAAAATCAGAATTGAAATATAATAAAAATAAGAAGGACGGAAATATTGTTTGTTTTCCCAATTTCCTTTGAATAATACGCATATGTTAAATTATTTTTCATCCCCTTCTCTATGTATCGCGATATTTCATTTCGAAAAGAAACTCATATTCCATATGTACTGTAACGAAGTTGATCATAATAAAAGACGAAAAATGCAGTTATTTGTTCGCCGACTAGTAATAAAATACCTTGGTTATCATCCTGCATAAATTAGAGTTTGTTTCCAAAGCGCACGGTCTTCTTATTTTCCTTTGTTCTAAGAACCCTTATTAATTTCATTAAATATTTAACGAGATCGATACGTCTATAATTAATCCCGAAATTATCTACGTTAGAAATGATAGATTATATATTCTACATCGCAAAGCTATGCTTGAAATTGAACATAACCGATCGGAGATTCCTCGAGAAATTCAAATATCGTAAAAAATAAATTTCAATATATAAAACCTTTTCGAGTCTAAATTCAATATTAGCGTATACGAAATATATTTTCCTTTTTCGAGGAAAAAGCTCGCTCGCTCTGTTTCTTTTGAATTTTTCGTTACTGTTTTTCTCGAACGATGATCTCTCGCTCCTCCATCTCTTAATGATGATTTGGTGTACCAGCGAGACGCAGGACTAACGTAGATCACAGGAAAGTGAAAACGTTCACGCCGCTAATGAGATTCGAGAAAAACTCGAACGTGACCGCAATTTTCCCCGGCTATCAGCCGAGCAATAACATTCGATTCGGCTTCAGCTACTCTCTCGCTTAGAATTGAATATCAGCCTAACTCCGGCTCGCGATTGCACAAAGAGTCCTGGGTGATTGTATAATTATTCGAATGGCACGTCGCAGAAGGTGGCCGAGTGCTTCCTCCGCGAAGTGGGATTCTCATTTCCTTTGTACGTGACCGACCAATGGATTTTTCACTTACTCCTACCACCGACCACGATCGTGCCACGTTTCATTCCGATAAATTGATTTGTTTTCAATTCCACTCGGCTTGGATCCGACGCGAATTAATAGTTACCTAGCCCGCGAGCATGGGATAACAATTTTTGACTGGTTGATCGGTAAACCTCTACGCGGTCGTGAGAATCGACTCTCTTCTCTTTGAACCTATTCGTGAAGTTATTTGCGTAAAAAAAACGTTTCTCGTTTCGTTGGAATTTTGTTCAAATTGAGAATACGTGAGTATTCGAAAAGGAAGGTTCGAGTGACTGAGTTAATTTCGTCGCTTTCAAATCGTGATTAAGGCATTAGCTGCAAAAAAATAATTCTGATATGTGTGGCATTTACCATCGTGCGAGGATTGTAATTTATATCCTTCTCTTCTGAGAAATCTTTTTTTGCTCTTATTAGTACTTGCATCGAAACCGTGCAATTAGGAGCACGTGGGAATGTAGAGTTTCTTCGAGTTCTCTAAGACTAATTCAAGTACAAAATGGTATACACGAAACTCCTCGTTCGAAATAACTTTCAAGCATTTCTTAACACGAGTGTGTAAGATCTCATGCTGTGATATAACACGAGAAAAAATATTTCTCAATGAATCTATAGATATAACACAAGAGTAATATAAAGTTACGTGTATTTTACACCCATAAGATAGGAAAAACAGAAGTTTTAGGAAAGGATAGAAGATAGATTAGAAGATAGGAAAAACGGAAGTTTAAACTCCTGCGTGAAACGTAACAAATTACTACACAGGTTATTGCGAAAATAGGAATTCAAATCACCCGCATTTCATCCGTATGCAACGAGATTACCTTCGCAGACATCTCGAAAATCGAGTACCGGTACTTGAAGTATCGTCCGAGCAGATCGTCGTCCTTAAAGGAAACAGCCTCGCTGAGGCATGGAATTCACGCGAAGCCTGCATCTCGTCGTCGACCGGTTGGATTAATTATTTGTTCCTTCGACGGGGATTCGGGATGCGACCCGGATTTCGTCGATTAAACGGGCGATGAAAAGCGGCGAAGAAGGAGGCGACAAGAAAAATGGCAACGGCGAGAAGAGACGGCCGAGGGGTGAGAAAACAGAGGAGAAGAATCGGGCAACTTAAAGGAACCGGACCGGTGAACAATTATCGGAACTGGGTCGAGCTACTCTGGAATATTATCCGTTGGCCGAGAACCGAGACAACTCGATAGAAAACTCCTAGCAATTACCGATACGGACGACGGGTCGCTGCCGCTGCCAAATTCTCGGCCGACTCGCTCGAGCAAGAAACAGCCAAGTTTGATTAAACTTCCGGCTCGTTTGTGTCTCGCCCGGCGATGCTGCAAGATTACACGCGTTTTTTCCCGTCCCGCAACTTTTTCTCAGCTTACCTCCCCGGAATTCCGTGAATCTTCGCGAGATTCCACCTAGACGAGTCGATTCCCACGAGTTTCGTACCACCACGCGATCGTCGCGTTTATTTTACGAGTTAAAAGCTTAGCTACCGAGAGGACGTCGAAGAGATTCTCCGCTGGGATCGAAATCAGTTTTATGTACCGATTTTCTGTCGGGATTTTCAATCCGGATAAACATTCGCCGGCTGAGATCGACGGGAACGACTTAATTCGCAAACGAAACTCCGGAAACCCAGGTAATACAGACAAATTGCGACCCATCTGGAGAAATTAATGCCTCGAGTGTGCTGCTTAATACGGGAAACGTGAGACGGGGTTTAAGGCAACCCGATTTCTCCAGTTTTCTCACTCGCTGGTTTGTTATTTCGCAATTGGAGTATACCGTGAGTAATTCATAGTCTAAATATCGGTAAGCCTTGAATTTCTAAGGTCTGAATGATTCGGACTCAGGTGAGAGAATTTTTCTACCAGGAAAGGAAACTCAAATTGCCGAGTTGCAATAGAAGCGTACCGTGCATCCGGAATCGCAACATTGCGAAATTCGTAGTCTAGATATTGGTAAACGTTAGATTTCTTAGGCCTGAATGATTCGCACTCAGGTGAGAGAATTTTTCGTACCAGAAAAGGAAACTCAAATTGACGCATTTTCATAGGAGCGTATCATGCATCTGCAATCGCAACATTGCGAAATTCGTATTCTATCTATCGGCAAACGTTAGATATCTTAGGCCTGAAAGATTCCGACTCAGGTGAGAGAATTTTTTGTACCAGAAAAGGAATCTCACATTGACGAATTGCAATAGATAGAAGCGTACCATGCATCCGGAATCGCAACATTGCGAAATTTGAAATCTAAATACCGGTAAGCGTTGGATTTCTAAAACCTAAAAAATTCGGATTCTGATGGGAGAATTTTTCCTACCAAGAAATAAAATTGAAATTGGCCAGTTGTCAATAAAACGTGTCCCCTTTCTTCACTTTGCAAAATAACACGTTTAATCTTCGTTGCCATATTTTTATTCTTTCCACGTTTTAGTTTTGCTCAAAACGTGAAATGGGGTTTAAGGCAATCCGATTTCTCTAGTTTTCTCACTCGCTAGTTTGTTATTTCACAATAAGAGTGTACCGTGTGTCCGAAATCGTAACATTGCGAAATTCGTAATCTAGAGATCGGTAAGCGTTGAATTTTTAAAACCTAAAAAATTCGGATTCTAATGGGAGAATTTTTCCTACCAAGAAAGAAAACTCAAATTGATCAGTTGTTAACAAAACGTGTCTTCTTTCGTTACTTTGCAAAATAACGCGTTTAATCTTCGTTGCCATATTTTTATCGTTCCCAGGTTTTACTCGGTTTCTTTTTCGAATTCGACGGTAAGCGAAGTAACGAGTTATTCCAGTTGACGTATCGTTCGAACGTGTTTGTCCCTCTGGTGAAAAGTAACGTTCGAATTCGATGTTTCGCAAATTTCTGCAGTTTGCAGGCTATAGAGATAGATATCGCGGGATTACACGGATTGAATATGGACGCTGCGCGTTCAGCCAGTTAATAACTACTTTTATGGAGCCATCTGGTTCGCCTTGACTGACGTTCGCCATGATCGCAGTGAGAATCGTTAGAATTACACGCACGATTTCTTCCTTTTACGATAACGACCGGCGATGATCATCCCGCGGGCATACCTCGATAAACCATACTTATAGCGTTCCTTTACGCGCTGTTTCCATGTATATACCGTGTATCTAGTTTACGGTCTAACGTCGAGGCTGGATTCTGTCGACGAAGATTTAATTAACGTTTAACCGTGCTTGAGAGCCTCGGCCCGAGAGAATTAATCGGCGAAAATTTCGTTGGAAACCGTATCATCTTCGTGTATTCGTTTCCGATAATCGCGAAATTGAAACGAAATTCGGCCGAATATTTTCTTAACCGAATGATAAATTCTCTCGTAAATTATCCTCGATTGTCTATCGTTCTCTATTCTCGTAATCGGATAGTCAATGAAGCACGGATGTATAGAAACGCAGCGTTACGATCGTGATTGCTTTTGTCGCCATATTTTCGCGCAGATCTCGCGTATCGCCGGAACCGCAGCTCGCGATCATAAACACCGACCAATTCGTTTTATCACTTTCAACATTCGACGCGAGCATGAAACATCGTTTCGAACGTGGCTTAACGAACTGGCTTCGTGATGGGCATGGCTTGAAAAAAAAAAGGAAAAACAAAACTTGTTTAGGCAGCACTATGCCACGAAATGCAATTATCAATCCGGGAGATTAATCTATTCTGTACGAATTCGAAAATGCTATTGAAATTGGAATTCCGCTCGGAACCGAACGCGTTGGTCAAACGACGTTCGATACACGAACGAGGCATAATGTGGAAATGAAAAATGGCGCGAGGAAAAAAATTCGTTCGGCCAAAGCGGCGAAAGTTGCGAGACCGAAATTCGGGGCAAACTTTCGAGGAATTTTGGATAATATACGGAATCGAATAATCCGTAATTATTTAACAGGCGCGAATTATGAAAACGCGCGGCGTTATGCAGATTTAATATAAATTTCGCGCAAATTATAGTAATATCGTTAAAATCACGCGTTTACTGGTCTAAATATTCGAGGAAATTTTAATTAAGCGAGCGAAATAAAATAGTTGGAGGAAATATGAGATTAGGTGAAAATTACACGGAACGGGAACACGTGCTCGCGAGAAGCACACACGACGGTCTAATAGTTTTGAAGTATCGTGAAATCTGTGCAAAGTAATTCGGCAAATGGGTAAACCGGAAATACAGGGCCGAGCTCTGAAGATAACAGTTGCTGCGGTTGAGTTTGCGACATTTCGGCCAATGGGGACGTGTCGAGAAGGACTAGTGTTATTCGCGCTATGCCGAACCATCGGAGTAATTGGACTAATTACCGGACGCAATTATCCGGAATTAATCGAGATAAACCGCTTAATTAGCACCACGTTCGTTGTTCCTCGGTGTACTGCTCGTCGTTGATTTTCAACTGCCTCGAAATATGCTAAACAGATCGTGCCGGTCTTTCCTCTCTGTGCTCTTTCCATTTTCGAATCGATGTCCTCCGTTAGAACTCGATATTGGAGTTCTCTGGTGAAATCCCAACCTTTCGATCGCGCTCGTAAATTCGCGAAATTTTCGCATCACGGCAACACGCCGGGAATATCTCTGAAGCAACAACGGTGGCCCGTTCCGAAATCACAAGTTGGAAATACGGTAATTTCATTCCAAATACAACTTCGGATACATCACTGTACCTTAAACTTCACTTCCACTGTTCCGGCTACAAAATCACGGGACCGAGCTCGAATTCGCAGACAAGATTAACACGTCGGGCGAATTTTCTCCGTATCACTCGGGATACTGGCGTTCCTGTCTGAACACATTGCAACACGTGTACGAAAATCGAATGAACAGTTTATCCGATGTACGTTTGTTGCGCCACGTTATTAAAAGCTTGGAAATATGGAATAAATAGTATATCATTTCGATCATTTCGGAGATTTTGCAAGGCTGAAATACGTAGCTAAATATTTTCGGGAACCTTTCGGAGACGGTGATTTTTCCAACATTTTTATCTGTACAACATAACATTTTTGCATCCCTAGTAAAGTCAAATTTAATTTCTAATCTAGTGAAGTTTTTTGTGCCATGAAGTAACATCGATTTTTGCTACGTTTAAAAATGTATTTCAAAGGGTAAAAATTGCACTTGCAATATATTTTTTTAGTACCAATCTAGTTTTTTCGTGATACACCGTTTTATCGATAATCACTGCACGATGTTTAAAAAATAATAAAAATTTCCCGAACGAAGAGACAAGAACTATCGCGGCATATCGAAATAACCCAATATTCAGACTCCGCGTCTCACTTCTATTACCATTCACCATCATGAAGGTGTAAACCGAAACGTGCTCCTGGCACGCGCATAATCAATCGCGGCGTTAATTAAGATCGGCGAGTCCGTGGAAGAAATCGTTGGAGTGCCGTGTGAAGCGGGTTTCGAGACAAATCTCGAGAATTCTGTAATTAACACGCGTCGAACCAACGAGCAGCAGCGATCGAATTAAAATCGTCACTCGATTTCCGGGCGTGCTTAGCTCGGCTCGTCATCAGATCGAACGAAGTTCACGCGGCGAGTTTTCCCTCGCGGTTGTTGGTTAACGACGCCACCCCTTGTCCGATTGGCCAATTAAGATTTACGCGTTTCCAGCAATGACGGCCCGACACGACGATACTGCGCGATTCGACAGTTTCCGCGAATTTATCGTTTTATCGTTTGTTCCTATGCCAGGCAGATATCGCGCGCACCGACGAGCCGCCTTCCTCGGTGAAATTTATTTGCTTCCAGGGGAAACAACATTCCGAACGCCATAAAGGAACGCTACAGCTACCCCTCTGTGGTCATGTTCGAGCTTCTGTATTCTTTTTCCTCCCTTTAAACGCTCGCGTCGGCAATTTATTCGATATTATTCCGCTCGATGTTCACAGGCTGACGCGGAGGAGCGTCGCTCGAGATAGGTCAGGGACGATCGTATATGGGTCAGATTTCGGCTACGTATCATCCTGTTCGCGTGCAAGGTTCCGGATATTCAGTGGATTAAATTCGGATCCATATTGTACTCGTGAAATGAAATTTTCACTGAACTATTCGTTAAACACCATTCGCGGCTATGATTACGAAAACGGTTTGAAAGAAACGATTTCATTATTTATTTCGCGTCGCGTTCATTTGTGTAAGAATAAAATAGATCTATTTTATAGTAAACGGAGAAAAATTGAATCGTTAGGTCGAGTTTGCAGCTTGGCGCAATTAATTTTATAATTGATATATGAAGCGCGAAGCTTTCGATATTTCAGTAGTAAGGGTAAAGGACTTAGACTACTTTTATAATCATCGGTACATTTTCTCTTTGATTATTGCGATTTTACAGTCGATCTTTTTTTTATCGTCGTCTTATTGTAAATTGAAGATTGGGGTTGTTATTATTCGGACATTTCACGCGTTTACTTTCGGATTTAGATTTTCGCCGGTATTATTTAACGCAGGTTTGGGTTAGGTACGAAAGGAAACATTCGCGAGGTATCGCAATTTTGCTTTAAAATGGAACCCGATGAATAATGGTAGGTGCATGAAAGCGTTTCCACGGAAGCTGAAAATATTTGTGTAACATATTTGCAAAACAGTAGTCGTTTTAGACGAAAATGTTTCTGCTTTTCCGCTATGTAGCGTTCTGAAAATGTGTCGAACCTTCTTTTTTCCATCTATCGTATACGAAATGCGTGTTCGTTTACAGAACAGGAGTCTTTTCTGGATATATATCGAAAAGACGCAAAATTGGTGAAAATTAGAGCTCGCGGTATTGCCATTAATGTTATTCTCGACCAATGGTCACCTCATCCTTAACGTTTCTATTTCCTTTATTTTAAAATCAGGAAAAAACATTTTAATTCAATACGCTATAATTTGTTCTACAAACAAACATTAATAGAAATATCTTTCTTTCATCGAGTGTTATTTAATTTTCACAACAGCTTTTTGTCAGGAATACTAAAGTAAAATAGAATAGGGACAATGAGAAACATTTGATTAAAACTGTATTTGTATTTCTTTTACTGGAGAACAAGAGCTGTATTAATATTTGTTTGAAAAATAATTCTACCATTGTTATCGATGTCGTATATATTTTTTAATTCGAAGAACTTCCCTCGATTTATTATTTTTAATAGTTTAATATACACCGAATGTATCATTACCTTCGTTCCTCTTCCGTAAAGGGTTAAACCGATTTAACACCCGGTTTCGTGTCTATATCACAGCACAGTGTATGAAAAAAAGAAAAAAATTACGTTAATTTAAAGCAATTATTATCGCGTCTGGCCGAAAATGTTTCGCCAAGGGTACTACTGGCAGTTGACTCTCTACTGTCAACAGTTTCTGCTACGCGATCTTTTAAAATCCATTCTCCAGTAACCCTCGAGTCCACTTGCTCGCCGAGTCAGAGCCTGGCCCAGTTCTCGAAACATCTTCATAATGAAATCGCGCCCTTTATCCACAACACGGCAGGCATAATTAAGACGCCGAATATTAACGAGAGCCGCGAGCGGTCCGCCCTAATTAACGTCGCGAGACGAATCGATTAACCCCATTGACCGTGGCGTTCTCGATTACTGTTACAGAGCAACAGGAGCCAGCCAGCCATCGGACTGAAGCAGACACCGAAGGCAAGGGTAAGTTTTTTCACTCTCAATTCTCACCCCTTGCTTTTTGCCACACGATGGCGAAATTCAAATTCAAATAGTCCGATCTAGTCACGGATTTGTTAGCCAGAGCTCGTTACAACCCTGATCGATGCTCGACCGAGTTCACCAAACAACTTTTCCGTCCCTCCAACTTCTTCGACCTGGAGAAGCTGCAACCCCTTCGACGTGCACACGCGTGTACATCTTCTCCGGCCAGCGAACCACGAAATCGGCCGGGAGGGAACGCGTATAATTTTACGACTCTAGTTTTCGGCGATCCTCGAGCTCGCGCGAGGGTGTCTGGCTCGTCGGGACGCCCGCTCGTAATTTACGACCGTCAAACCGCGTGTCGTGGATTTAAAACCCGGTATTACCTCGCGGTTTGTCCCTTCGATGGGGTTGTACGACGCTTCTTTCCGAGTTTATGGCGCGTGCCGATGCGGGACAATCTTGGGGTGGTTCTCGTTTCGATTGTACCAGGATTGGTGAATCGAATGTGTAACGAGACACTTAATCCACTGACGATTTCTCGTTTGACCGTCTAATTGTGGTCGTTAGTTAACATTGTTTACCGACCTATGAGCTCCTATTCTATGAGAATGTATGAAATATTATATCATCCCATAAGTTCGTTCCGCGGTGCTATTTACATTTTTCATCGCATTTTATATACTATATCAGACAAACGGGCGACTATATTTTTTTTTCTTAATATTCAAACATTTATTCGATATATAATTTTAAATATTAAAAATATAAACAAGCACGAATTTATGTGCACCTAATAATTAGGAAGAGGCACCTGAAACTGTCTATCTAAAAATATCGTCAATTGCGAGAGTCATACAGTGCGAGGTTAATAATTGTTTCGTAGTTGAAGGTGGCTGCTTTTTCCATTTGCGTAAGCAAAGCAACGCGACGAAGCTAAGGAGAGCGTAATTGTCGGTGAAATTAAAAGCGACGCGCTGTAATAGCCGTACGGAGTGAAAATTTAGAAAAATCCGGCGTCGCGGGAAGCCGGGCGACGTCGAATCGAATTTCGCGGAAACGAAGGTTCTCGTTGGCAGCGAACCGTTGGTAATGTTGGTTAAGTTGGAGGAAACGATCCGTGCAGGAACGACCGGTTTCTCGTTTAAAGACGCGATCGTTCGGGGTCGTAACATTACGCGGGATTCCGGTGGTGTTGGAGACAACTGGCAAGAGGACGCGTACGAACGAACAAAGCCACTAAATGACATACTCTAACCCGGTGTACGTGACGGCAGCGCTCGGTTTTAATCCCCACTGGGCCTACTTATTTCACCAGACAGACGGGGACAGAGTGGAACAAAGGGCAAAGGTCGGATATCTCTGTCCGCAGGCGGAAAAATCGCACGGAAAACGAACGAGACGGGCGATGGCTGTTCGTTACGTCGGTTCCGGGTGCACGCGAGACGTTAATATCGCGGATAAGTTATTAATTTTCTGGTTGATCGATGATCGAGGTCGTCGAACGGGAGAAACACGCTTCCTACGCGAGGGACCATTAATTGCGAGAAGAGTTTTACCGAGCTTCGCGTTGCGCGCCTTTTTTTAAACCGTGAAATCTATGGGCGGGGTAGGTAGAGACAGGCTCGTTCCATTTGCCATGGCAAATTACACCGTTCCAGCGTGGTGTCGGAGTTTTTGGTGTTACGCGTTCGGTGTATCGGAGAAAGTATTTTTTTTTTTTTCCTCTCCTTTTTTTCCTTTTTTGCTTTTCACTTTTCACCCGGCTCCTGCCTTTTAATCTTCCGCTCATCGCGCAAAGGCTTTGACACAACGGGCTGCAGTGGAACGGCATCGATCGGCCTTGTGTAACGCGAATTTCAATAACTATTTGACGAACGCTTCGCTGTAAATTGTTGCTCCGAGAGTCGATAATTTCGGGCATTGAAACTTTCCAACGCGTGCTGTATCGCCCCGATGTGCACCGCTGTGTTCGTTCGCGCGTATCCGAGGGTCTGCATTAGCATGAAGAGAAAAGGAGGAATCGGTGCTCCGAAAATGGCAACGACGCGGCGGCTAGATTGCTTCGTTTCGCGCCCAAGAAGCATAAATTCCAATTCGATGAGAAAATTGCCGGGTGGCGTGTATTTGTCGCGACGGGGAAAAATCGATGCACCTTTCGGGGTTAACACGTTCGGGTTTCCAATAGAATCATTCGCCATGCTGGAATATTTCCGCCGTTTAACTTAAACGAGCACCGAATTCCTCCCTGGGCTTCCATCTTGGAAAATATCGCCTGCGCGTGTCTCGAGGTAAAACGAGCACCTCGACGTCAAAACCACCCTTAACCACCGCCATTACAAACTATCGGTAGAAGAGAATAATATATAAGAAATAACATAACAAAAGAAACGATATTATCACACAATACAAAACAAATGTAAACTGTTGAACAATATCGAACGATCTATCGTACCTGTTCCATTTCCCGATATATTTCGAAGCAAAGAGAAATTAGAATACATCGAGCTGGCCGTATTTCGGAAATTCGGCTAAATAAAAATCGCAAACAAAGGAATCGCATCGTACGCGTCCTCGGTCCCGATTAACCGCGAATAAAGGTCGGCGTGGAAATTAAATTAAATCGCGGATGACCTACTCAATTTCCCCGATCCGTCCAATCCATCATTCCCTAACGAATATAATGATCGATGTCACGATAACACGGCGGCTCGGAATTTCGACGTGGCGCGATAAAACCGATCATCTGGATCGTTGGGTCTCCACGAGATCGTCTGTCGTTGTCACGAGTGACCAACGGCTGTTCGAATCGTGCTTTCTGATCGTTACTTGGTCCTGGACCAGGTCCTGTCCCCGTGCAAATGAAAGCCGAAGGAACCGGAAGAGGAACGCGAACGGTAACGTCTGCGGAACGACGTGAAATCGCGCGGTCCAATTTCGCGAGATTGCTTGCCGAGGCGACTCGTCGGGAGGACCATCCTCGTGGAAAAGAGCTTCTTCGAGGCACGAGGGTGCTCGTATTTTTTCCTCTCCCTCCCGCCCTTTCGGTGGAAAGGAAACGCGACCTTCCTACCCGGAACGCGCAGCCAATTCCGCGATAGTCTGTCAGATGCAATCTGCGCCGACTACTCGCATCCTGCTGTGCATTACCTTTAATGTCGCATTCTCTCCAACCTGCGCTGCGTGTGACCTGCATTTGATTCTTCACCCTACTCGGGTATGGCCACGTCGAATAATTACGACGATTAAAACCGGCGATGTCATCGGTGGACATGACGGGGAGAAATATTTTTCAGAATTCGAGTTTTATCGCTTATCTCTTTAACATAGCTGTACAAAGTGCTTGCAAATTATTGAATTCTTCGAAGTTAGAGTCACGTGACAGATGAATATTATAAGTATTTATATAGGGAAAGTTAGGAAATAGCGGGAGAAATTCATGATCGCGAACTGTGATTTTGTAATTTTTATATTTCGAATTTTTTAATTTTCGTTTTCATTTATATTTGAAGCGTGAAACGGGATCGAAGCTGGTAGTTGATTTTATATCCATCTTTGGCCTGTACCTTCGTGTAATTTTTAGCATAAACTAACAGGCTTGAGCAAGGATCAGGAGATTCATTAATCGAGCCAATTTATGTTCGTATTTCCAACAATTTCGCTTTGTCCGATAATTTAATGAAGCCTTACCTGCCGGATTATTTCCTCGCAAATAATGGCGAAGCGCTTGGTGTAATTAAATTAAGGAAATTTCGTAATTAAGAGGAATTCAGAAGCCGTAGAAAATGTAATCCAGTTGAAAGGGAAAGAAGATCTATAATTGTCAAAGATGCGCAACGAGGATAGGCGAAAGTTCGCTTGCTTTTCAACGGCGTTTAATAATCGTCATTATGGAAACACTTTAAACCCTTGTAGCTCCTTTCCCTCCTTACTGGTGATTTAAAATAACTTGTCAACTCGCGGAAATTCAAATTCCCTTTCTTATTCATTTCTGCGATTCTTCGATTCTTAAAAATTGGCAAATCCGATTTCAATCGAACCGTGGTTAAAATCGTAGAACGTTTCGAATTTGTTCGCGATTTTTTCATATCCTCTCGCTATAAAGTTTATATTCATTTATCGATTTCCTTTCGCTGTCTCTAATTATTCACGTTTTAATGGCATCGAATGCGATATAATTTCTTTGTAAAAATCCAGTCCGCTCGTCAACGGACCGTGCAACGTGTATATTTTATAACGCGTTAGAAACCTAGATTTTATACCTCGTTACGCTTTATTACCTCTGGAGCCGATGTGAACGATAACTACCTTGAACTCGGCTAATTTAACTAGCCGATGAAGCGAGATTGTGCCCCGAAGGTGGCACTAACCTTCGTCAAACAGCACGTAACAACGAGGAACGGACACCCATATCGTCCATGGCTAGCAGATTTCTAATACCTATTTATACGCCATTAACTCTTATCGAGACTTTCACCGTCGAAATTGCACTCTCCGCGTTTCCGGTTTCGGCTGCAGCTCTACGATAAGAACTAGGCGAAGCTAGACTAAATTGTGTCATTGGAACGGCGATTAAAATTGGAAACCGCGTCGTGAATGGAGTAAAATTGTAAGGAGATAGTGCGAGTTCGTTTCGTTTCCGATATATCATACAGAAATTGTTCCGCGTTTCGAAAATGTGATTAAAATGTTGCATAACGTGTTACATAAATGTTCAGAATGAAAAAGTTCATCGCGATGTAAACTCTGTTAAATATTTATGTTTTCGTTTCAAATTGCTCTGCGCTTTTATCCGGACAAATTTCATATTAATTGCTGAATTTATTAGCGATTTCGCATGTGTTTTCCCGACAAATCCATGGTTTTATTCGCGTGGTGGAACGTCCACCATCTTGAATGTCTGCGTGGAACTTTGTCATAGCGTAATTTAGTATGTTAAACGTAACATTTGAGGTCGAGGAGTATTAATTAAAGTGCACAAGTGAGTGATTTACTGGGATTTTCGCTGAAAAAAAAAGCAGAAAAAAAGGTATGAACGTTAAATACGCTGCATACATAAATTTCCACTTTTATTCCGTTAATGAGAAATCCCAAATATGAGAAATAATTTAATCATGGGATGAAGATAAAAAAAGAAAGGAATAAAAATAGAGGGAAAAATTTTTGCATTCAAATTTTACTATGGACTGATTTACGTTTGGTAAAATTTCACGTACTTTTCGCTGTCTTTGTATAGAAAATGAAAACAAGCGAAAAAGCTTTCAAAAGGAATAATCGATCCGTTTGATGAACTCATGATATCGAAATTGTTCATTGAAACTCTATTTACCTTTTAATACAAAAATAATTCCGTGTAGCTTCGATTTCGCGGCGTATCTAGCGGGTAATAATTCGCGCGATTTCACTGGCAGCGTTGCTTCGATTATCAAGTACTAATCACCGAGCAATCGGCTCGTGTGTGCATTTCAGCGTTTCGGATGATCCATGGCGATGAATGATCGATAACCGACCACGTTCCGGTCACTTAGCCCCTCGACTTTCCTTTGCTTAACCCGTTTCATTCCTTCCCGATTCTCTAATCAATTTACGGCCATACCAGCCCCAACGTGATCCATTACGCGATTTTAACGCGTTTACCACTCCATTCGTCGTATTGAAAGGTACGCCGAATCACGTTGCTATCTGCCAGTATCGCTTCCAATACCCGTCGATCGAGCCAACGAAATTTCTCCATTTCCGACAATTTCGGGAGGGAAAAAAAACAAATTAACTTTGGACAACGACAAATTGTTATTCCTTTTTTCCCTTCTTTTGTCTCTCTTTTCCTTTTTTCCAGATTCAACCGTTCGCGATGTATATGCAATTTTATTCAGACCACTATATCGTTATCTTCTCGATGATATTTCCCTCGCTTCTCTACCGCATTACGATACCAGACAATACATTGCACGCGAATGCACTCGTAAAATGCAGATCGGCTGCAGCGCAAACCGTCGGTCAAAAAGTATATACATACATATATGTACATACATATACATACATGTTCCTGGAATCGCGCGAGTACAGGCAGAGGTGAAAAAAAAAAAGAGAGAAAAGTATGCCGTAATGCGAACAATGTAATGTTTGATCAATGTTTCCCAAATAACCGAAAACGCCTGATGAATGTAACCGCGGACAATGAAAAATTCGCGGTAATTCCACGTCGATCAACAAGCTTGCCGAAATCGAATCGACCACCGCGTCGAGCATAATTTGATTTCTTTCTCGCACGCGCGGAAAAAGCCTGGCCATCCGGCTGAAATAACGATCGCGGTTTCCCGTGAAAAATTCGAAGACGGGAATGCATAAGTAACGAATGCTACGGATTGCGGTTCGACGTTTTGTTCTCCGACTCACGGTCCAATTAGGTATGCGTGAATTTACGTCGACTCGGCGGAGAATTTTTCCTTCCGTTTCTTCTCTCTCTCTCCTCTCTCTCTCTTGGGGATAATTTGTCCGGTATTTGCACGAAAAATCACGCTCCATCGTGGCCGCGGCGATCATCGGCGATTTTCGCGCGGTGACCACTTCGTATTATTATAATCCTTTAATAAACACCGCGAGACGGCTGGAAAAATGAACACACGCAAGCCGAAACCGCGTAATCTACAAATATCGAATTCGAATTCGACTGCGGGTGAATTATTCATGAGGCACGAAACATTTTCCACGCGTATCCTGAACGCTGTCAGCGAGCCCATCATGAGTTATTTCCGGTGTCCATGTGGCTAGATTTCGTGTTTTTAATAATATCGACGAATTTATCGACAGATCTCTCGATTTTCCTAATGATTTTTGAACGGACAGGCATCGTGCGAGAATTTATTAGCCAATGTCCGCCGTGAAATTTTCGCCGCCGTGTTTCCCGCGATACGTTGTTACTTTATTTCTCGCGTAGTTGCGCAACTTCTCGCGATGTTCGAAATATTTCCAGTACATCGCGAACACCGAGTTTCACCCTTCTTTCCCGACGTCTTGTCAAACTTCCGGGCGATGTTGCAGACACGGGATAGATTTCGCTCGGAAGTTAACCTCCTTCGAAACGGGGAAAGAGACTATCGGTCCTTGTCGACCGGAAGTATTGATTAACCAGGAAGTACTTCTACGAGAGATTTCACCGCGAGTAGACTTCGAGAAATCGTAGAAGCTGTGCTTTTCGTTGGAAGTGTAGAACAGTGGAAACAATGGGTGAAATAAAGCTTCGATTGTTTCTCTAGCTCGCTTTCTCTTTTTCGTTTGCGAATTTAAAAATCGTAGAAATTCTGGCATTTTCGAATTTTTAATTGTTTACACGTTGCATGTACGAATCGATGAAGAGTGATGCCTTCTCTCGGTATAGTCGAGATATCGAGCACTTGGATTGTATAATGAAGTGTTATGTTTCTGCTTATATACACTTTACTACACGGTTGCATGATCGTGATTTCTGATGATGCGTTGCGTTATGTTCTGGCCGACGTTCGTTCGTGTTCTGATGCATTTCTGTTCGATGTCGATTTGTGTTCTGCTCGATGTCCAATGATGTTCCGCCGCGTTCTGGTCGATGTCTGCATTTATTCTGTTTGTGTTTCCGCGAGCATATTTCGAGTGGTTGTAAGAGGATATTGGTGGAGGAAAAATAAAGCTTTTTGACTGAATGTGGATATGTCCGAAGGACCTTTGGTCGAGGAGTTGGAAAAAGACAAGAAAGTTGCTTCTCGATATTGTTTTGGCCATGATTTACAGAAGTATGTCTGTTCGTTGCTTCCATCTATCGGATTTGGTTGTTGTAAAATTTCTGTTCTTATATTTAGTTGTATGATTTAATCCGTTAAAAGGATTCGCAAGACACATAATTTTATATTGTAGAGGCTTTGAGAAATCGTTTCGTTTCTTCCGTCAATCCTTACTTTTCAATTTTAACAAGATTCCTTAGCAAACGATAAACATATTAAACATAATCGAAAATAAAGTGTTGCGAAGGAATCGCAAGGAATTTTCGAGAGAATGGAAATCCGCAGCGAGAGGAAGAGGAGTAGAACGCGATCCGAGGTGGAACTTAATGTTTTGTTCATGATTTACGGTTGCTACCAATCTGTGGGGTCTGGTTTTTGTAAAATTTCTATTCTTGTATTTAGTTGTATGCTTTAATCCGTTGAAAAGACAGTGAGAAACGTCTAATCTTCGTTATTGCCTCGCAACAAACATAATTTTATACTATAGAAGCTTTGCGAAATCGTTTCGTTTCTTCCGTTAATCCTTACTTTCCAATTTTAACAAGATTCCTTAACGAACGATAAACATAATCAAAAATAAAGTGTCACGGAGGAGTCGCATGGAATTTTCGAGAGAATAGAAATCCGCGGCGAAAGGAAGAGGAGTAGAACGCGATCCGAGGTAGAACTTAAATTCCCGACTGCTGGATATGCAAATCCGCGACAGGACTCGCCAGTTTCCGTTGAAATTTACACCGCTTTATTTCCTTCAGCTACGATTTCCTGCGGGCCATCTGACAGGTCTCGCAGCTTCTGCAAAACTATCTCATTTTGCCGGGTGTCCGACGTGCCTTCTAAATGGGTTCAGCTCGCGTTCTCGGGGCTCGGTGACCGGAAACGAGGCGACAAAAGACGGTTTCAATTTTCCCCTGCCGGAGGAGCGGCTTCGAATTTTCCGGCGCCGCGAAACAAAGGTCATTCCACTTGCTACGCGACGCGTCTCCCTGGACGCGCGGGACGCTCGAGTTTTGAACCTGGAAACGTGACTCCGTGCTTTTCTAAGGGTCACGCGCTACTTTCACCTTTCCCTGTCCCGTTCGCCAAGCAGAATTTCACTCTTATCGCCGACTGAACTGGCATAGTCGCGCGGAAAACGCGTCTCTCTTGTATCCGGCCGCTCGCGTCGCTTATGCCCGCTTCAAAGTGCCTGAAATTATGCTTGTTCGCGTGGATCTCGGCGGCGTTGTTACGAAGCGGAAGCTGTTCCGCTGAGGGAGAATTTCGAAACTTCTAAGACCCCGCAGTGTGCAGCCCGAGTCAGCGCTTATTGGATGAATCAACTTCAACTTCCGAGTTTAACACGCTTAAACGCCTGATTAGTTCATTCTTTCTAATAACGTCTAACGACGGGCGATCGGTTTAACTTGGCTGTTTAAACTTGATTAGTCCTTGTCGCTGCAATTTCTAAATTAGATTAACACCTCGCTAGTTTCTCGCGTCGAAAAGACGAGTTATACCTCGCGCCGGATCAAAATTCTACTTACCTTGCCTTTGCAAACTTTGTGCAAATTTAGGAATATTTATGGAGATAATATAACTTTCGGCGCGAGCTGACCTACTCGCTAATATGGCGAGTCTTGTCCTCGGAAATATCCTCGATCCTAACGAAAACTTTCGTAATTTCATCTCGAACGAAATACACGATGTACCGTTGTCAACTGGAATTAAAACGAATTCTGTTATTCGGACTGTACGAATGGATCAGTGCGATTGCCTCTAGGTTCGACTTAAAGAATTCTCCAGATAGCTTAGGTTTACGAGGCTGTGACCACTTAACGGTGAAAGCTAGGAGAAATGTGGGTGTGTTCCATACACGTGTCGACCTCCAATTATATCGTCAACGCGGAAGTCACCCACTCGCTTTATTTGCCGTGTAACCAAGCGTGGTATCGCACATCTTCCACCGTGTACACGCAGCCTTGTGAACGAACAAAGCCCAGGTCAATCGGGAAAACCATGGGCAATGCGTCAGGAACGACCATATTTGGTCACGATCAAGGAAACATCGAGAAACGTGTCGAAAAAGATTTAGTTGGACAGGAATACGCGTTGTAAGGAATTGCATCGAGTTGCAGAATTCAACTACATTCTTGCAATTTATTAATAAATTATTACCGTCATTTCCTGTACACGAATAACGCATATCTGATACAAATGTTTCGTCTGAACCTTTATTTTTTGAAGTAATAAATTTAAACGACGTTTACGTTCCTTTGTGACCGCAAACTAGTTCAGTTAGAGTTGCGAAGTGTTTATTTTAGTTTCATATAAGTAGGCTAGATTCACAAAATTTTTTTGGGCTTCTGTCCTGTCTTGTCTGACCCTGTTTCAAGCTTCGTTTTGATTAGTCAAAACGGGTGTTAATGTAAGAAAATAGAGATTTTTGATTGATTGTGAGAGTGTTGAAGGGACCCGTTCCTTGAAGAGTGAGAATTGTCGAGGAAGTTGTCTTTCGGCGGTCAATAATGTGATTTATGGATCATTCGTTCGTCACCTCGGTGAGTTTGTCGCACGTGGTTCCAGTCTTTCGAGTCTAGTTGTAATTTTTCTATTTTCCCTGGACTTAAATATACGACTTAATTTGCTGGAAGTACGGAAAGTCACGTCTAGCTTTTGGTGTATAGCGCAGCGTAGAGTAATAAAATCTTTAGAATTACCGAACGGAGGTTGCAACGTAAAGTTACGTCCTGCATGCGTCCTCAGGTCAAAGGCGAGGTCTTTCGACCCTTCCGAGTGAATATTAAAGGAATAAACACCGAGTATAGGGACCGAACAACTTCTTTGTTGACGCAGAGGAACACCGTTGTCGTTCCATATGTAATCCAGCCGAGGTATAAACCATCGGAACTTTACATTTGCCAAAGTTTCGCCATTCTTCTCTCTTCGCTGTTCCTCTACCTAGTCCTGCCTGGCCCAGCAGCCGCGAACATTTCTCATAAATCAACATATCTCTACCTCGGGGATCCTCCCGACGGAATGTTGCTCGATATCCGTGTATCGCGTGTGCGAAGGATACCTCGCATAAACACACGTAAGGCGATACTCTCTAAAACGCGTATACCGGATCCTCGTTGGCGTAGCGACGCCGAAAAGCCAGCGTCGGCTCCTCGATCTTCGTCACACCGGATCCCATCGAACTTTCAAACTGTCACGCTTCACTCGTTCTCCTCCATGATGCAGGGCCCTGCATAAAATCTTCATCCAATTACCGAACGGGAGCAGCGTTTCGCCATGGTTAGGTCGGCCATATCGAAATGGCGATTCGATCGTCGGCGCATAAGTCGTCGAACCGGTCGCACTTAACGTCGCCGTATTTCGTCGTACGTTCCACGACGGTGTAACGAATTGGTCGGCTGCTAATTACAATTACAAATAGCCACACGACCTTCCAACGCTCGACGGCCTTCGAGCGTCGCCTCCCTTGCGAAACTGTATCCCCGTCTTTATCCTCCAGGACGCCACTGCCGGCTTCCTATTCGCTGCATGCCACCCCTTACGCGTATCTACAACGAGCTGCACTCATAGATATGCAAATCCTTGGCAACGGAGGCTACAAGCACGACCTGGCTTTCGAGCCGAACGAGTATCCAGCTGAACCTCGAAATTACGCGTCCATTGGTCGCGCCGCGCCCGATTAATGCAGCGACCTGGGATCTGGGTAACATTTTGCGTAATAACTGCGTGATTTATGGCCGACCGAGTGGAAGGTGCAGGTTTACGGGTGGGAAAAATGCGGGATGCTACAGGCCGGGGATGCTGCTTTAATTCGCTTTCATTTGTGGTAGTTGTATTCGCGTCTGTTAAGTAATTGTGACGAATGGCCCGGTTGTTTCCCAGTCGTTCTTATCGTGCTTTCAAAACGTCGGGAAAAATGCTAACTTCTTAAAACTCGCAGCGTATAATTCACCGAAACGTCTACGCGTCTCGAAATTGAACTTCGTTGGTATTTATTTCGGTTGAAGCATTTGAACTGTGACTCAAAAAATATAACCTTACATCAGTCTCCTTTGATCGAGAGATTTCATTTCGTCAAATTTCGTTATTTACTATCGAATAAAACAAAAGGGAACGGTTGAGTCGAGGAACGAAACGATTCGCGATCCGCAAAAGGAATACACGCGCGCAGCGCTGTAAATTTCTCGCGTTCTCTGTTCCGCCTTGTGCCCTTAAACTCGCAAACGGGGGAAAAACGCGTATCCTCTGACATTCCAGCGGAACCCGAGGCAACGTCCGCGGAATATCTGGCCATTTTTTCGGACACGCCGGCCGACCGGAATAATATTTCCAGTCGGATCGATCGGGCTAAAGGGAGGGAGCCAAAGAGAGAAACGTGGAAAAAAATGTTCCACCGTGCTCAACAGGAGGGTTCTCGTGCGTGATTACGAGCGAGTTCGTTTTGGCCCGATCATTTCGGTATTCTCCACCGTCCCCTCTCAATTTTCCATGGATTCCCATTTCGAGTTCCGAGCCCGATCGACCTCAACCCCGTTTCGACCAGAGGAATTGACCTTCGGAAAGTAGCCCCGCGTTCACCGACCGAGACTCTTCTTCGTTGCCTGTGTCCCCGACTCGGCCGAGTAGTTTCCAATCGGCGACGCGAGGGCGAGCGATGAAGGTGCCGGAAGCGAGGAGCGGAACGCAACCGCCGGCGAGGGTGACGAAGAGCCGAGGGCCTGTTGCTCGGCCTTTGTTTTCCACGAACAAATAAACGCGACCCTCGCTCGATACCGTCGCCGTGAATCGACATTTCGCTAGTTTCCAACCGTCCCCCCGGTTGCCGGGAACGTTGACGTTCGACGCCACCCCCCTTATAACCCCTGCGACCCGCCTCCTCTGTGCCCGAGCCAACGTTCGTTCTTCGTGCCAAGTCTCATCGTCTGCTTCCGGGAAAAAACGGGCCATGGAAAAGAGATTCCAATTTTCCCATATTTCGCCGCGCTCTTTCCTCCGGACTAATGAAAACTCCTGGCCTTATTTGATGATAAATGCCGTAACGGTGTGCCCCGTGTGATATAACCGCGCGTCCGTGTGCGCTCGTTCGGCCACGTCTATAACCCGTATATACTCGCGTATAATTGAGTGTACGCGTATATTTGTGCACGTCCACGACGGAGCGTGTATGACCGAGAGGGTACGTGCGCGGTTTCACGTGTGCGTGGCCGAGATTCCGTCGATGAATACGAATCGACGAGGCACACCCGTCCGCGGGAAACGTCGCTCGTTGGAAACGCTGCGAGGGCGTAGGGAATAAGGGTAGCGGCTGTCTGCGTGCACGGCAAGCTGCGCGTGGATTTTTATTAAAACATAAAACACACTCGCAGAAAATTGGGCGTAGCGTTTGATGGTCCTTTGTCGAGAGACGAATGGTAATCGTTCGGTGGTGTATATTCGTCGCGAGAACGTTATGAATATTGACGTTCGACCGACGGCTTGAAGTGACGGATAAGGAAAACCTTTACGCCAGTTCTGGAGGATCCTTTGATGTTCCCGCGTGGAATTTGTTTCGCCAATGTTACGCGATACCGAGAAAATATATTAGTCGATAGATCCGATGAGAATGTTCGACTTTTATGGAAAAGAAAGGAGTACTTGGTATTACTTTAATTTTACCACTATTTTTTTGAAGAGATTTAGGCTTTAAGATTTCAGCTATTCTTTGTCAAATCTTCTATTGGGTTATTCGGAAAATCATTTGGTTTTTTTCGGTGAAAATGAAGCACGATCTTTTTAGAGCGACGTTTCGCGTGATCGTGAACGGTCGAATTCGACAAATTTAACCTCTTGGCAATCTCGCGAGTTGTTATTCAGCAGTTTGCATTTATCGATGCCTTTATTTTGTTTTCATTGGCTTCAACGAGCCTTTCAGAACAAGTGGTGCATCTTCAACATCGAAATTGCTGGAACGAAATTTTTCAATTTTGGCATTGTCGTTCGATCAATACATTTTGTCCACACACATCATATAATTTTCGCCTTGCTTGAAATGCATTTCTACCTTTTCGATAGTAAAAGAGTTTTTGATAAGTTTGCTTTCCATTTTCCATCTTTGATAGGGCACCAAATAAAAACCATCGCAAAGCATCAAGCAAAATTTTTAACGAACGAACGTTACTGTCAAACTATATAACGATTATGCGGCTTTAGCGTGAAGTTGGCTGTGAAAAGATCCAATTACGTTCTCTGTTAGGAAAAAGCGAGATTACTTTCCGAACAAGCTAATAAAATATTTCACTCTTCCGAAGTTCAGAATGGATCTTTCGAATGCTTTGATCAGCGAGCGACAGGATTGGTTCTTGGGACGCGAAAATATTCGAATTCTCGGTGGCCCGTGGAACTTTGCGGAAATTGTAAATAGAGTGGCGGAGAAGGACGAAAGAGGTCCGTTGGAAGGCACTTGTAACGAGGCGAGCAAAGGACCAACCTCTGGCCGGGATCGAGGTCGGGATAACTCTTATTCTAATAAATCCCTTTAAAATGCAAAACGCCACTCTTATTCTGGCTGGCTGATCGGCCAGAGAGGCTGGCTGGTCGCGGCGGACGGGCGAAAGGATTAAATATTTTCCTCCGGAGCAAAAGATCCGGCCGCTTTTTGTCCACGGGCCGTGTGCCGTTCGCGACCCACCAGGCATTTTCTCGTTCTCGACATCGTGCCTTTTGTTTTCTCCGTCTCGGGCTCGAACCAAACGTCTGCGTTCTCGCCTTTTGTCCCCGTTCCATCCTTCTTCCGCGCCCGTTCGCGCCCTCTTTCGCCACCTACCGTTCCCATCTTTACCTCGTTGCAACTTCTGCCTCCACTTTTCCGCCCTTTTTCCGCGAATCGGGGAAAACCGGGCAGGAAACGGCGCAAGAAAGCCCGCGTACGGTGCCGACGTCAGTCTGGGTACGCTTTCAGAGACAGCAGATGCCGGCCTCGACTTCCGTTCACCCGATAACCAACACCGAACCTCTTCTCGTCCTTGTCGCCTTTCGGTCTCGATTCATCACCCTTCTTGCTCGCGAATCCATGTCAAACGACTCATCTTGGACGCCTTCTGTGTGTATAGCCCGGTTTCTTGCCGATCACTCGCGTTCGAGCGGTCGTGATGAATCGTGGTAACTTGCAGCTTCGGAATAACAAATGGCTATTTTATTTCTCCACTGGCGTTGTCGTTTCTCGAATTTCCACGTACTTTCAACGGTGAATTATCGGTCGGCGAATTTCTCTGTGCTCGTAATAAAATTATTACGCCGTTTCCTCCGTCCGTCTACGAAGGAAACGCGCGGAGATTCGAAATTTCGTCTAGCCGCGGCGAAATGGCCTCTCGCGCGAGCAGTTCTCGCGCGGACGAGGACTATAAAACATTCGGGAGAATTGTTTCACGCGGAGCTCCGCGAATGTCCCCTGATAGACGAGCAACGGCTAGAGGGTGCGGAAAGAACGCAGGAAGAACGATCTTACGGCCATTTCTGGGAATGAAACACCCGGGGAAGAAAAATGGACGGTCGCGTTTAATGGGAACCCGCTGTTTCGATTCCGTCTGCCAACTTAGTTTGACGCCGGGATACACGATTTACTGCCACCTCGCGCGTGTCTCTCCCTCTTCCTTTGCCTCGTCCTCTTTATAAAACTTGACGCGGATGTTCGTAAATAATGCACCGACCTTTCCCCGGCTTCGAGATGCCGGCCGAAAGTTTAATGGTATCCGGTGCACGAAATTACGCGTGTTTTACGATATTTCTTGTATTTATCGGAATAAAGTTATTTAAAGTTTCGTAATTCGCGTAGGACACCGGAAGGCTGCGAAAATAAACGAATATCGGCTCGGATGAATATTTAGGTTTAAATTAGGAGCGAAAAATTATGGAGTTCTTAGAGAGGACGAGAGAGTATCAGTCAACCGATGAAATCGAATAATCACAGATTATTATTTCC